>ML392363.1:0-42126 GCA_005239525.1 Nicotiana knightiana
CAAGATGTAAGGAAAACAATAGGCATGAAAGACAAATAACCAAGTACATCGATATCAAACATCAAATAACAATCCAGAATTTCCACTAAGGTTGATATCCGCCGTGGCGTACGGCCCGATCCCATCCTGTAGTCTCACTCTCGCCGTGGCGTACGGCCCGATCCCATCCTATAATCTCAATCTTGCTGTGGCGTACGGCCCGATCCCATCCTGAAATCTCAATCTCGTCGTGGCGTATGGCCCGATCCCATCCTGAAATCTCAATCTCGTCGTGGCGTACGGCCTGATCCCATCCTATAATATCAATCTCGTCGTGGCGTACGGCCCGATCCCATCCTGTAATCTCAATATCGTCGTGGCGTACGGCCTGATGCCATCCTGTAATCTCAATCTCGCTGTGGCAGACGGCCCGATCCCACAATATAATCAATCATCACTCTGCCGTGGCATACGGCCCGATCCCATCTCGTGATTTCTCTTATCACACTTAGATCAAGCCAAGAATCGCAATGTTCAAAGACAACAATAAGGTATCACGCAAGAATACAAGTCATATTTAGACTACAATAGGAAGAAAAAAAACAATGAACATGTTGTGCCCTAATTACCCGGACGAGGCAGTAATAGCCACTACGTACGGACTCTCGTCACTTGGTGCGTACGTAGCCCCCAAACAAGATCACATAGCAATCAAGGTTACCTAGAGGGACAATTTCCCTCTCACAAGGTTAGAAAGGAGACTCACCTCGATAAAAGCACTCCTCCAACCAATGACCGGATCAAATGATGCGCCCGAAACTCCGAAACTACTTTTGATGGCTCAAAACTAGCCAATATAGTATAATTAAGTCAGTTTCAGTCCCAAGAAGGAGAATTAACAAGAAATCCAGAAATTTAAGCATTCTTGACGATTCTTGAAATTTCGACCCTGGGCCCACTCGCTCGGATTCTCGAAACTTTTGAAGGAAACACTCACCCCAGGCCTAAGGATCATAAATATACTACTTTTACTTCATTTCATTGCCAATTCAGTGAAAATTCTAAGGTGATCACAAGTTCTAGGTTACTACCCATTTTCTTGAATTTTGGCACTAATTTGTGTAGTTAATTAAGCTAAGATACATGCATGAAATAAGTTTAAGGGTGGAATTTACTTACCTCACAAGGCCTGGTCAAAAGCTCTCAAAAATGGTGGAATTCGTCTAAGGAAGGAGATGAAAAATGAGATGGGTTTAAAACTCGTATTTAACTAACTGCCTGAACAGTGATCGCACCTGCGATGGCTGGGACCGCACCCGCGGTTTCGCACTTGCGAGGAGAACCTTGCACCTGCGGAACTGGGCTGGGGGGTCTGGGATCGCACCTGCGAAAGGGGAGACTGCACCTGCGGTCTCGCTCCTGTGAGAAATGCGACACACCTGCGATCTCGCTCCTGTGAGAAATGCGACGCACCTGCGATGGCTGGCCAGGCCACTGGTGATCGCACCTGCGATGCCTGGGACCACTTTTGCGGTCTCGCACCTGCGATGCTGGGCAACCGCACTTGCGGTCACACCAGAGCAGGTGCACCAGCAGCTAAGTTTGCTGGGTCTTAGCCCCGTTAGGTGCCCGGGAGGCACCTGGGCCCACCCAAGCCCTAATCCAAATATACCAATGGGTCCCAAATCATAATACGGACTCGCTCGAGCCTTCGTAACACTCAAAACAACGCTAAAACTTGAAATCACACCCCCAAACCTCAAAAACCAAACTTAGGAATTTTAAGCTTTCTAACTTCGCTAACAACGTGCCGAACTGACCTATACACCTTGGAACGACACCAAATTTCACAGATTACTCACACAACATCCTACGAACTTGCTCATGCAATCAAATCGCCAACACAACATCATACACATAGAATTAAACCTCAATATCCATGAATTCTATCAAATTTCATAAAAACATCAAATTTTCCATTTTTAAGTCCGAAACACGTCAAACGAAATCTGATTTCAACCAAACTTTACGGAAAGTGCCATAAACATATATAAGACCTGTACCGTACACCGGAACCAGAATACGGGCCCCATACCATCACCTTCTAATCATATTTCCTTTTTAATTTCCTTAAATATTTTCAAAAAATAATTTTTACTCAAAAATTCATTCTCGGTCTTGGGACCTCGGAATTCGATTCCGGGCATACGCCCAAGTCCCATATTTTCCTACGGACCCTCCAGGACCGCCAAATCACGGGTCCAGGTTCATTTACCCAAAATATTGTCCGAAGTCAAATTTATTCATTTTAATACCAAATCTTAGCATTTTTCACAGAATTTCATATTTAAGCTGTCCGGCTACATGATAAAATGTACATCACTAGAATCATCGTCCTCCCACGATTCTATACATACCAAGAACACCAAAATCGGACAATAATTTCCTACTCAAATCCTCCAACGAAAATTCCAATTCCATGCACTTAACTTCCCCAAATTTTGGGTTTAAATTTTCCGGTTTAATTACTTAGAAAATGATATAGAAACAAGTTATAAAGTTGAAAACCTTACCTCCAAGTGATCCCATTTGATTTCTTCTTCAAACCCTCTCAAATAGCTCTAAACCCGCTTATCAATGGAGGAAAATGGATAAAATTTCGCAACAATGTGCCCAGCAGTTATAACCCGCACAATATAAATAGGCTAAACAACATATAATAAAGCAGAAATAGGGGAAACGAGGCTAATCTCAAGGAACGACCAGCCGGGTCATTACAAAATTGTCTAGAGGTGCTAATTGAGTTGTCACTAAATGGTAGACGGTGATTTTTTTTACATAGACAAGAATTTCAAAAAGTAAAATATTATTTAATTGTAATTTGAAAATTAAATGAGGAGACACAAGATCTAGTGAATCGAGGTTGTGGATGTCCAAGTCGAGCACGCCAAAGATTCATTGTGGGTGGTGAAGTTATGTTGAAGTTGACTTGAGTCAAGGTGGGTGACATAGAGCCTGATTATTCATTAGCCACTCGTAGAGATCTCCTTTACTCCGATCTTGAAGTAGTCATACCCTCGTTGTCAAATCTTTCACATGAAAAGAGTAGGAAAAAAATTAAATGGATGTTAAATTTTGTCGGCGAAATTGAGAAAAAGAAATTAACTTTCTTTTAATGTTAGGGCAACAGAGAACATTGTTCAATTTTAGGGGAGTAATATTAGGAGGAGAGGAAAGAGCAATACTGCTAGTGTGAGTGATTGGAATGCCATTACCATCACCAATTATGATCTCTTTATTGCTTGAGAATTAAGATGTAGATTGTATATTATATGGGCTATCTGCGACATGGTGAGATGATCCCGAGTCTACTACCCTAGAACTAGTGGTGTTGTTGTAATAGTAGGATCGACAGATAAAGTTGGCATGAGCCTCAAAGGGATTGTGAGCCTTTGAGCGACACACTTTTGTGATATGTCCTAATTTATCACATAGTTGACACTGAACTTTATTCTGCTGTGTGGTGTGATTGTTTGTTGGTCTATTTTTGAAATTGTTGCCATGGGAAGGCTGGGTGTGATAGTTCGTAGAAGAAATAGAAGAGTGACTACCATGTTTTTGAGTATTTGATGTTCTGCCCTTGGGAGAATTTTAAAATTTCCTCGTTTAGTAAATTGAGTTGTGATAATGGGAGCTTCACATGTAGACTCAAAATGTTTTAGAAATATTTTAGTAGAAAGCAACTTGTCATATAATTCTTCAAATGAGATGGGATTATCTGGAGCCTAGATAATAGTAGAGATCTCCTTGTATTCTGGTCCAAGACCACTTAATGTTTTGATGAGCTCTTCATTTGATAATGGTGAGCTGCTGATGGCTAAATCATCAGCAATGGATTTTATTTCTCACATATAATCACTGACAGGCCGAGACTCTCGCTTCATATTGGATAATATTTCACGAAGGATAGAAATCCTTGATAGTGATTTGTTTACATAAGTAGTTTGAATAATATCCCAAGCATGCTTAGCAGATGTTGCATGTGCTATTAAAGGAGCAATGGTCGCATCCACATAAGCCATAATAGCATTTCTAAAGAGACTATCTTGTCTCTTCTATAATTTGAAGGAGAGGTTGAGAGACTCCCAACCAGAGTAATGTTACACCCCATATTTTCATACGTGAAAGTATGCCATAAATAAATTGATATAAGCTTGGAAATGAGATATTACATCCCGCACTTTCGTACGTTAAAGTTTCGTCATAAGTTAATCAACGTAAGTTCGGGAATGAGATTGTTTTGGGATTATAAGTATTATGTTATTTCAAACAAGTGATAAGTAAATTCGCGAAGGTGAGAGGGTAAGAAAATCGAAGAAAATGAGTTTCGTCAAAGTTTGACATTTCAGGATAAAATACGGTATGAGCTATAACACTTGGTATTTTTGGACTAGTATCATACAAGGTACCACATGACCATAATAATAAGGTGTACACAGTATGTTAAAAGTGAGTAGTATTTTAAGTAATTTGAGATAAGTCCTAATTATATGGATAATTAGGTAATTATTGATTAATGGGGGATTAACAAATTAATTAAGGAATCAAGTGGGTGCTTGTTGGATAAGGATTAATAATTAGTGTGGCAGCATGTGTATTCTCATCGAGCCTAATGTGACTAATATGAGCCCATTTGGATTGGATTATTTTAAGTGCTTTTAAGCCAAAATAGCTTTTAAGTCATTTTATAGTATTTGGATAAAGTAAAAAAAGTGCTTTTAAGCACTTATTTTTAAGCTAAAATGACAAAAATAAGAAAAAAGCCAAAAGCTAAAATTCCTAACTTATGGATTTTGGCTTAAAAGTCACTTATAATAAGCCCATCCAAACGGGCTATATGTCATGAGGATAGGTGGAACCTTTAGAGGGCCTCTTGGCTGATCCATAAAAGGCTTCTTAAAATTCAACAAAAGACTTGTAACATTATGATCAAAATTCACAAATAGAAATGCTCACCTCCTCCCATTTCCAAGTAATGAGCTCCGACAATAAAATTTCATCAAATAACCTTAGTGATAGTATTACTTCAACAAGAATTCATACGAGACTTCGTAGCATAATAGCAACAGGATTTTGCGATTCTAAGGGAGTAAGGTACAATCTTTGTCACGAATATCATATGGATTTTTCCTTATTTCGATCCGTCGTTATATGGTTTCGCAGTTAACGTGTGTTGGGAGAATTGTCAAGAGAATCGGCTCAGGTATGTTAAGGCTATCTCTTCTTTCCTTTTGGCATGATCCATACAATAGAAACGAAATGAGCAAATGCACAACTTTAATAAATAACTCTATTCATAGAAGTATTAGAGATTCCTATGTTCTTGAATTCCCATCTGTCATATTGTTCTACCATCTGTTCATGGGTCTCAGAAAATACGTAAGTTGATAAAGGTTACTTCATGTTATTATTCAAACGCCTAATGGTCTTATGACATTTCGAGATATTTTATTGACGTACTTCTCATGCATTGCATTCATTTATACATTTATATTGATCGATGACCAGATGGCGTTATATACGCGTATATATGTATATTATATGTATATGGGATATGGAAAAAGGTTACGGTGTTATATACGTACCACCACCTGATCAACTAGTATAAGTTGATAATTTTTCCCACAGTGGTCGAATACATATAAGTATTACATGTACCTATGCACGACATGACATTCATATGCATATGCATGACACTATAAGTATTACATGATTTACAGAGTTATCCAGACTTACATGTCGAGTCTTTTACTCCATGTTTCTCTCATGTCTATTGTCTATTATTTACTGATTTTAATTCCTTACATACTCAGTACATTATTTGTACTGACGTCCCTTTTGTTTGGGGACGCTGTGTTTTATGCCCGCAGGTCCTGATAGACAGGTTGAGATTCCTCCAAGTAGGCTATCTGCGGAAGATGTTGGTACGCTCCATTTGCTCCGGAGTTGCTTGTTTGGTCAGTATGATTTTGACGTGTATTGTTTGGTATGGCAAGGCCCTGTCCCGACCTTTATGATAAGTATGTACTCATAGAGGCTTGTAGACATATGTCATGTATACAGATACCTGTATATCCTTGTCGACCTATATGTTAAGTATATAATGGATCACATTGGCCTTATAGGCCCATATGTCACAGCTATGAGTTTCTATATCAGGTTGAGTCGTTCAATGGCAGGTATTCCCTCATGATTACTCTGGTTATATCATGACGCCCCTTCTGGCCCACTTACCTATGATGATGTAATAAGAAAGATATGTTACGTTGGTACTCAGTTGGGTAAGGTACTGGGTGCCCATCCCATTGGTGTGGGTCATGACAAAAGTGGTATCAGAGCAGTTTTTTCCTTGGGAGTCTACAAGCCGTGTCTAGTAGAGTCTTGTTTATGGGTGGTTATGCACCAAACTTATAAGCAGGAGGATACATGGCATTTAGGACTGTCACTCTTTCTTGTTACTTTAGATCGTGTGGTAGAGTTCAGTCATAGAAATTCAAATTCCTAAACTCTATCTTATTCATAATACAACGATGCCTACATCCAAAAAGACAGTTGGTAAGAGAATGAATATATCTATGGAAGAGTTAAGTTAGAGGAACTCGATTTCTCATGATTTTTATGATGAGTAAATGTAAGGTCTTCAGCAGATCATATGTGTACTAAGATATGTAAGCCTCTTGATAAGGAGCCTTAAGGCAAGAATATCTATCCACCCCTATGGTGAAAGGCAATGAAAGATTCAGAAGATAGATACAAAGTTCAACAAGTAAAAGAATCAAGATGAAGAAGGGTACGAGGCGCCCAGTTAATGAAGATTATCAGTATTTACAATTCAGGCAGAGGAATATAAGCCTTTTAAGTTACCTTCAACAATAACAGAGGTATGCATAATTTGCCACACATATCTCAGTTATGCCCTATGGGGGCTAACAAAAGTAGTATAAGAGAAGGACAGATATCAGGATCCGGTTGGGGTTAGAGTGACCCAAAATGATGGATGGAGTGTTTGTGTTAGTTGACGTTTCTGAAGGATATTGAAAATCTGCTAATAGATCTCCTTGTGAGACACCCAGATGGTGCACTCTAAAATAGTACAGCTAGATATGAGTACTATAAAGATAGGCACTGCAAGCCTGGAAGGGATAAATATTACCTTAGTATGGCTCCCGTCCCTAGTAAAGAAAGAATGTTAGGCAACCCAAAGAGCCAGTAGGTGGAGCAAGGGGAGCTAGAAGTAAAAAAATGTCTTGTTCGAATTTTTCGAATAAAGTGATAGGCGTAAATGTTAGCAAGGAAATAAGAAGAGAGTTAATGAAGCATTATGAGTAACATGTGATACATGGATGACAATGGTAGAAAAAAAATGAAAATGATGACAGTCTTACAAATTCTATAGTCAAGGGAAGGAAAAGATGACAGGTGACAGGCCTTGAGACAACAAAAGAGTATAGGCCATAAAATAATATCTTCATTTCGAGAAATAAGTCTGTGACTCTAACATGATTACTAGAAAGAAAATTTAGACCCTAGAGTAATAGAAATCAGTATGGACCAGTGAACAAGATAAACTAAACATGAATTAGGAACAGAGTGATTTAATAATAGTCGGCATCATGAGAATTTCAGAGATTGCCTTCCGGCAATAATAGAATGGACGACAGAAGAATAACCGTTAAAGGTCATTTAGGAAGATGCTTCCCTAAAGCAAGCAATGTGAGCGAAGTTAAGCTTAAGGTACTATATGTGCCAGTCACACTAAGTGTCACCCACGTGAGTAAGGAATTTTGTTATCCTTGGTATAGAAGGATTACCTCAAGGCGAGTAATGATCATCAATGCTGTGAAAAGAAGACAAAGATAAAGAGGTAAAACATCTATAGGAGGATTGTCGTAGTGCTAAATCTTAGTACTCCCCTAAAGGGGGTAATATGAAGTGATGTGGAATTAAGTCAAAATTAAGTGGTTCTAGTAACTATGGAATGGTAAAGGAAGAATGCGATAAAAATGAGAAAGGAATGAGATTGCACTTATTCAAATCCCACAAATATACTATGATTCTCGAATATTATGCAAACACGACGTCAAGGAGGAAGTAAGGGTTCCTGCGCGAGATGTTATTGATAAATAAGGAACCAGTGCGAGGCGTAAGTTAAGACAAAGGAAATAACCCAAGAAAGATTACACGGAATATTGATATGAGACTGAGCCAATGAGTGGTTAGTAGTTGATTCAGGAAGAGCATAGTTATAGATGAGGATATAGAAAAATCAATAGATTGTGTAAGATAAACAAAGTGAACCCCAACATGGGGAATTAGCCTCGCAGTTATGACATTATAATACTTGAGAAATATTCACATAGGACTTGGGGTAGTTAAAGGTACCATATGAGTGTTACTGAAATAAAAGAGAATGCCACTGGGAAGACAGTCAAAATATCAAGTTCGGAAGCAACCCTACAAGCACATGAGCGTAAACTAAGGATAATTGTAGGGTGAGTATGAACATAAAAAATTTTGTCGGGTAAACGATACATCCAACTTGTAACTTTACAAGATACAGAAGGTCTCCCTAAGTACTACAATTAAAAACTAGCTGAGGAGATAAGGAAGAAGGCTTCAAGCTAAGCACAATGACCTAAAGAGGAAATGGTCATGTAACAACTGTCTCACAACAACATTGTATGCACTCCATAAGAAGGTGGAACCTACTGTGGCTATTGAACGAGGAGTAAAATTAGAAGTAATATTCAAGATCATATGAGTTGCATGGAATTCCAATAGTGGGAACTAAGATAAGCTAAGTATGCACGCAACAAGTGGCAGAACGACCAGGAGAAGTAATAGCTTACGTTTAAAAAAAGCTGCGAAGGAACAAAAGAAATTGTTCGAGCAATGATCCAGAGTTAGTTACGTTATGAACGCACTTAAGATTCAGAGTATTATCCATGCAGAATATATGTTGACAGTCATATAGCCGTAGAAGACTCCGGTACGAGTTAATAGAAAGAATTGAGCTCAAGTCATAGACAAAGGATTCAATTGTTAAAGAATTGTATCATGGATATTCTATAACGCCCATGAAAGGCTAAAAGTAATAACTAATACCATAAGCTGCAAATCGGAAGATAATTTAAGACTGCATAAAGGTTGATCAGAGGAAAGAGGAAACTAAAGAGTTACATCAACTAAGTAAATCAGGAGTTTTATTATTGAACCCAAAAAATTATGGACATAGCGATTGAGAGCATTGCAAGATCACTCTTAATATCAGAGAGACAATACAGTAGCCATATTTTATAACGGCTCTACGATAAAGCCAGTTAGAAAAGTACAAGCCTCATAAGAAGTCAATATGAAGCTCTCACCAAATTGTGTATGCACCAGAGGTGCAAGTATTATAGTAGAGCTTCAAGTTGTGAATATGAATTATACCTATGTGGAAGGGAAGTTATGAATGAGATAGAAGAATGTGAGGCGATATTTTAAGGTAAGTAAGGTAAAGGTGAACAACATACGAGATACCCAAGTGCAGAAGGTTGTGAATAGTCCATACTTCAGATAAAAGGCTAGAAGCGCCGAGATTCAGTATTGATAGTGGTGTCGTCAGTGGCATATCTTCCAGTCAATGATTTCCAGGTATCGAGAAGTCCAATTAAGAGAGTATAGAAGAGTTAGAGACGATGTGATGTCTTTCTTGATGTTCTAGAATAACACACGAAAATCTATGGTGCAGCAAGTTGAAGGAAGGTTGCGGGTAATATAAATAGATATGTGTAGGTCGTACGTTAAAGAGACAAGGTTTTAGGAAGACATGAGTAAGAATAAGGAAAGGCAAGTGAGAAGGTGAAGAGAATGGATAAGTCCTCGGGATTAAGCCCATGAAAACAAGAGAGCTTATGGTTTCTCTAAGTTATGGAAAGCTCAGTATAGCCTGAATGAACTTAAAGAAGTCTAAGACTAGTAGCATTTAGAAGAGATGGAATGTTGCCCTGAGCGTACAATGAGGATGTAATTGTGATAGATAAAGGATGACGTTTGGGCCTTCGATTGAGTAATGATTTAAAGAGCATTTCATGAATTGTACGGGATTAAAATACCCACGTAAATGAATCACATTGGGATGCTATAAAATATGGTTATTGAAGTACAATATAGTTGCTAAGGGGATCAGGAAAATCACTTCAAATATTCCTCGATGCAACGTAAGCCCTAGTGGCAAGGTATTACGTAAGAAGTTTCAAGTTATCAGTAGTATATTGTAGATCAATATTGAGGTGAATCAACAATGGATGGACAAAATTCACAAAGTATGGGATGAGATTAGGTCGTCATTCTTAAGATGAACAATAATGAGGAAGCATTAAAAGACTTAGATTTATACATATGGGATAAGCAACAAGAGTAAGCTGGAACTTGCTAGCAGACCTCAACAACTATAAATCGAAGTAAGAGTTATGGTATAGTATGACCTACCTAGATGCAGTAAAATCATGCGGATAGATAACCGAATCTATGAAACAAGATATAGCAATATTCGTAAGTTCAACAAAGTACCGAACAAACTACTTTAGTGTACCTATGGATGCCCAGAGGGATATCTTGTCAATCTCTGCATATGTTCACAAAGTCTCAACTAGATATTGGCGTAAAGCTGCAGGAAAAAGGGGATACGAGTCACATATGTGCACATACAAGGTCAGAGTCGTACAAGCTGCGTGATAGAAGGTAGCAAAAATTACGAGAGTGGAAGGATTCCGACCACAAGTCAGGATGTGATAAAGAGGGCTAAAGGGGGGAATGCACTAGCCTTTAGATTTATTCACAGAGCAGTTGCCTAGATGGCAAGGAGAGTATTAAAGTATTCAGAAGACATAAGTTACGAAAATGATAAGTGCATCAGTCAACATTCGAGGACAAATGTTCCAAAGAGGGGAATGATGTTACACCCCATGTTTTCATACGTGAAAGTATGCCATAAGAAAATTGATATAAGCTCTGAAATGAGATGTTACATCCTACATTTTCGTACGTTAAAGTTTCGTCATAATTTAATCGGCATAAGTTCGGGAATGAGATTATTTGAGATTATAAGTATTATGATATTTCAAATAAGTGATAAGTAAATTCGCGAAGGTGAGGGTAAGAAAATCGAAGAAAATGAGTTTCGTCAAAGTATGGCATTTCGGGATAAAATACGGTCTGAGCTATAACACCCGGTAATTATGGACTAGTGTCATACAAGGTACCACATGACCATAATAATAAGATGTACAAAGTTTGTTAAAAGTGAGTAGTATTTTAAGTAATTTGCGATAAGTCCTAATTATGTGAATAATTAGGTAATTATTGATTAATGGGGGATTAACAAATTAATTAAGAAATTAACTAGGTACTTGTTAGATAAGGATTAATAATTAGTGTGGCAGCATGTGTAATGTTCTCATCAAGCCTAATGTGACTAATATGTCATGAGGATAGGTGGAACCTTTAGAGGGCCTCTTGGATAATCCGTAAAAGGATTCTTAAAATTCAACAAAAGACTTGTAACATTATGATCAAAATTCACAAATAGAAATGGTCACCTCCTCCCATTTCCAAGTAATGAGCTCCGGCAATAAAATTTCATTGAAGAACCTAGGTGATAGTAACGTGAGTTACTTCAACAAGAATTCATACGAGACTTTGTAGCATAATAGCAACGGAATTTTGCGATTCTAAGGGAGTAGGGTACAATCTTTCTTAAGAATACCGTATGAATTTTTCCCTACTTCGATCCGTTGTTACATATTTTTGCAATTAACATGAGTTGGGAGGATTGTTAAGAGAATCGACTCAGGTATGTTAAGGCTATCCCTTCTTTCCTTTTGGCATGATCCATACGATATAAATGAAATGAGCAAATGCACAACTTCCATAAATGACTCTATTCATAGAAGTATTAGAGATGCCTATGTTCTTGAATTCCCATATGTCTTATTGTTCTATTATATGTTCATGGATCTCAGAGAATACGTATGTTGATAAAGTTTACTTCATGGTATTATTCAAAGGCAGAATGGTCTTATAACATTCCGAGAGATTTTATTGACGTATGTCTTAAGCATTGCATTCATTTATACATGTACACTGACCCATGACCATATGGCATTATATATATATATATATATATGGGAAAAGGTTACGAGGTTATATGCACCACTACCTAATCAACTGGTATATGTGATGATTTTGCCCACAGTGGCCGAGATGATATGATGGAATGCCCTTAGAGGCTTGATGATGTTAAGAACACATGTACCTATGCACGACATGACATTCATACGCATATGCATGACAATATAAGTATTACATGATTTACAGAGTTATCCAGACTTACATGTCGAGTCTTTTACTCCATGTTTCTCTCGTGTCTATTATTTACTGATTTTCATTCCTTACGTACTCGATACATTATTTGTATTGACGTCCCTTTTTCCTGGGGAGTCCGTTTCATGTCCGCAAGTCCTGGTAGACAGGTCGAGAGTCCTCCAAGTAGGCTATCAGCTCGGCGGAAGTTGTTGGTGCGCTTCATTTACTCCGGAGTTGCTTTTTTGGTCAGTATGATTTAGACGTGTATTGTTTGGTATGGCGGGACATACTTTTATGATAAATATGTACTCTTAGAGGCTTGTAGATAGATGTCATGTATATGGATACTTGAATGACCTTGTCGGCCTATATGTTAAGTATATAATGGATCACATTGGCCTTATAGGCCCATATGTCACAGGTATGAGTTTCTATATCAGGTTGGGTCGTTCTATGTCGGGTATTCCCTCATGATTACTCTAGTTATCTCATGACGCCCACTTACCTATGATGATGTAATAAGAAAAATATGTTACGTTGGTACTCGGTTGAGTAAGGTACCAGACGCCTGTCGCGGCCCATCGGTTTGGATCGTGACAGTAATCAATCAAATGCTTTGGTGGAATGGCTATTGTACCATGAACATAGAAAAGGAGGCCGTAGCCAAATAGTAGAGTGGTGACCAGTTCCTGCCAAGTAGAGTAATTGGAGCTTCCTGTTAACTTGAATGATAGTTGGGAGGTTGGATTGGAAGATATCAATTGTAAGGGTTGTACTACGCTGCCTTGTCCAAAAAGGACGGAAGGCTTCAATGAATCTGAATTTTCGGATGTGGATGACTTTAGTGAGAGTTCACCCATTATTAAATGCAGAAGTAAGACAACAACTCTCTTGAGATCAAAGAAAAGAAATGAAGGCAGGATCTTAGCTTGTGAGAGCGTTGGTAGGCTCTGATACCATAAAAGTGCAGGCAATGTTACTGTGAATTGCTACAATGTGCTTCAGTTGAGATTACAATATACACAATGTGAGTTATACCCATGTTAGGAGTGTACAGCTTGTGGAAGGGGGCGAATGAAATATATACAATTGTTGAGTTACAATCCTTATCTAACTTCTTGATAGTCTTGATCTTACTTATCTGTATCACATAATAATAATTTTTACGTATATGAATATAGGAGTGGTGTATCTTCAGCAAGAGTTCTAAAGGATTGCTCTGGTAAGTATTTGGGATTAGCACATGGTCTTTAAGTGCTTGAGAAAATCAGTATCTTAGAATGGCTGGATAATATCAATGGTGTAATATTTATCGTTTAGGCATAAGGGAGTTATGGTTCAATTCTTAGTAATACCAATCACTTCAGCTAAACTTAAATTAATGAGATACTTTTTGCTATGTGTGATATTAGAAGTAATATTACAAGCTAGGGGAATTATTATGTAGTATGTAATATTGAGGTATTGATTTAAAGAAGTATTTTAATTTGGAAAGGTACCAGAATTGTTTTTTAGTAAAAAGTATCATAGATAAAACATTTAGTAAAAAGATATTACAAATTACAAATGAAATTTCTAGTGAATGAACCACTTATGGAACACATCTGTTTTGCAGAAGGTTTGTAAAATTTCCGAACAAGTACAATTTAAATCTATTTCCACTGCTTATGTTCTCTATAAATAGAGACGACAGTTAGTCTATATCGGTCACTTT
The DNA here is from genome assembly GCA_005239525.1 of Nicotiana knightiana. Classification (NCBI taxonomy): domain Eukaryota; kingdom Viridiplantae; phylum Streptophyta; class Magnoliopsida; order Solanales; family Solanaceae; genus Nicotiana; species Nicotiana knightiana. The sequence goes on from ML392363.1 coordinate 14,102, forward strand.
AGGGCATCTCCAATCCTTTATTCCAAATTTTTAATTCAAAATGGAGTAATCAAACTGCCACCATTACTCTATTTTTTACTCTAAAAAATAATATTTCATTTTATTCTTCTCTCTTCTTTATTACGTTATTATCTTTTATTTAAATTCTTTTTCTTATTTCTATTGAACAAATCCTTTTTTTTTTACATATTTATCCCATATAATTCTATTTCTTTCTTATATAATCAATTAAATAAAATTATTTTATACCATAAATTTTTAAATAATATAATTTATAATAAAATATTATAGATTATACATATTAATGGATAATTCAGATAAAAGTGAAATCATTGAGATACAAGATAATTCAATACATATTAAATTTTAATGTATTTACAATTTTCATTTTTTCAATTTTAGCAACATCTTGTATTATATATTTGCACCTTTCATTTTTGTGATGGTTATATTTTTTTTATACAATTATAACTTATATAACATTAACTTACAAAGTTTACATAAAAATAATATATGCACGGAAATTAGTTTATCAAAATTATACGGCAAAATTAAGATGTAAAATTAATATTATAAAGATATTACATAAGCATAATTAGGTATATTTAATATAATAAAATAATTGGAATGACACTGTTCACCCTTCAAAATGAAGGCAAATTTTCAGCTGTGTTGGAACAAAATTCTTCTATTTTTGACTTCAAAATAGAGCTTGGAGGTAAAAATGGACGTGGGTTGGAGATGCGTAGTTCAACTAGTAACCTGCTTATTGTATTCAAGAAGAGTGTTGTCTGCTAACCCCATAGATATGCCATCACTCTTTTAGGACAGTGACACAATCACACTTGAAGCCTTTACTTCCTTTCTCTTCATCTATTTTCTAACACATAATTAAAGCATTGCGACCAGATACCGTGATCCCGAGATATGTGAGTGACAATAATAACAAGTTTAAAATATCTAGAATTGCATATGTTGGCTGAGATTAACGTAAGGCTAAAAACAGTAAGCTCTGAGGAAAAAAAAATAAAACAGATGGACAAATTCTAACTCGTGAGGTGGAGATGCTTTCTCTTTTTAGTTTGTGTGTTCTCCATCCCATTCAATTCTTGTTAGTTTATTTTTAAAAAAATGACATATTTATATACTTAGAAATAATTTAATTTTAAAAATTCTATTGTATTTATTTTATGTGAAATTTTTTTATAGTCATACAAATGTTATGGCATCAAAAAGCTTTTATGGCTTAGCTAGCGTTTGATCATATATTCACAAATTTGTTTTGAAAAATTTGATTTGGGTGAAGTTTGGTTTGAGGATGAAAATATGTTTGGACATAAGTTTTCAAACGATATTTCACTTTTTCTTTTTGAAAAAACATGAAAAATGACTTATACCCACAAGCTCCAAAAATTATCACAAATACTCAATAGTACATTTATCAATATTATTCATTATATTATCGCAAACCATAGTCCCAACAGAAATAAGTTTGGTACAAAATTATCATTTTTATAATAAATTACATAATACACTATCAGATGACCGAGAACACAAAGTAACATTATTACAAAACAATAAATTGTGGGCTCTTTTATAAAATATAAAAGTTAGGTGTAATTTTAAAAAAAAAATATAATAATGATATTTTGAGCTAAAATCAACTCTTGAGCTGATTTTGAGATTTGAATTTTGGGAATTTGCCAAAATGTAGATAAAATTTATGAACAAATATGTATTTTGCTAAAGAAATTCAAATATATTTTGACAAAATCTATATAAATCATATGTTTTGAAAGAATTTTTCTTTTTTTTTTTTTAAACTTCTTGTCAAGTTTGTCAAACTAGTGATAAGTTAAGTGAGAAGCCAATAAATGCTTGTTGCCGAAAGGAGTCGCGCGTTGAAATAACAAAACTGTGCCAAACAAAGAAAACATGTGGTTAGAATGGCTATCCCTGCTGGTGTCTTTCCAGGATTGAAGTCAAACTTATATTCCCCTACTTCAAGTCTAGTCTTGTTGAACAAGAAAGGGGTCAATCGCTTCAACTTGGGAATCCATAAGCTTAAAACCAGAAGATTACAGAGCGAGGTGAGGCCTAAAGTTATGTTTTCGGAAAATCCAGTCATGGGGGATTTAATTGCCACTGCATTGTCCGGCGGTATTGCCCTTTCCATGCTTCGATTGTGGGAAGAAACAGCAAAGAGAGGGGTCTTTGATCAGGTGGGTCCTTTGCTTTCCTCGATAACCTTTTAATTCCTGCGTTAAGTTTGGGATTATTCGAAAACTCTTAGCAATCTTTATTGACTATTTAAAACTTTTCTGATATTTAGTTGTACATTTTGAACATGAATTTCAACTTGTTTGAATTTCTGCTGAATTCTTCAATTTCGAAACTGCAACTTAAGAATACTGTAGGAAGCAACAAAGGCGGCTTATTTTGGTTGATTGCTTTCTCATATGTTTAGATGCCAGAGTTCTTCAGGCATTATCCACTCTGTGAATTATCTATTCCCCAAATCTTATTGCTTGTAAATTCTGACTTCATCATTTGAGTGGCCATCTTTGATAAATTGTGACTACTAACTCGAGAAAGTTTAGAATACTACTATTGGGTGCGAGGAGTTGTTTGTTAGTCAAAGTGTCCTGGGTTTCATTGCATTCAGTTAAGCTTTTGATGGATCCTAAATGTGATAGCTAATTCTCTTGTGCTAAGAAATAGCAATGAAATAGCTTAGTTTTTCTGAATCTAATGTTGCAAAATATGCATTATGTTCATATATGGTGTATGTTAAGTACCTGATATCAGAACGAAAGTGGCAGGGGCTTATATTGTCTACTACTGCTAGTCTTGTGTGCATTTACTGCCATACAGATGTCTTGATTATCCGGCGTCGTCCAAGTTTATGTACCTTTCCACTAGTCATCAGATTTATTTCTTTTTTGATGTCCCGAAAATCCGTCTGGAGCCAGCCCTTAGGACCAACCTCAGTCTTCGAAACTCGGGATAATGGGCCTGCTCCTCTACCCATCTCCACCCAAACGTCAGGCATAGTTCGCATGGCGCAAGGCTCAAACCTATGACCTAAGTAACAAGTGCCTCAACATTTGCTACTTGAACTAAGCCCTGGGGCAAGTCTAGTCATAAGAAATTATTCCAAGGTTGTATGCTTCTGGTAGTTAGCCGTAATTTATGTAATGATTATAAGATGAAACAATACTTTGATGAGGATCTTCTTAATACATTTATGATGTTAGCCCAAAAAGTATATTGGTTTTGCAGTGTTACAAAGTCTATGTTATCTCCGTTAATGATTCTTTAAAATATTATCCGGCTTTAACCAATACAATCGGACAATACTTGATCTCAAATAGATTTATTGCATTCTGACGTCTCGTTTTCTTCTATTTACCAATATAACTGATTCGTCTATATTCCTTGAATGGAAGTGAAGCATGCAATGTGTATTCACTTAGTTGAATATAATTTCCCCTTCTTCTTTCATGTTTCCTACTTTCTCATTTCAAGATTCTAATTCTGTTAAGAGTTCCAGATTTGGGATTAGTTTGTCCTTTTGTTTTTCAAGACCATGTTAGATGAAATAGCCCCAACTTATGCTTATAGTTGGATTCCTTCATCTTATGGAAATAGTAACTACCTGTTCAGTTTAATGATGTTCAGTAAGGCCTTTGTACTGTATTTTCTTAATTCTTCAATTGTTGTATTACAGAAAACAAATAGAAAGCTTGTCCATATTAGCATTGGGCTGGTCTTCATGCTCTGCTGGCCAATGTTCAGGTACCTTTTTTCAACCTACGCATTAAGCCTGCCTTTCATTCATTTAGTTCCTAATTTTTTTCGTGATATGGCATTGTTTGTTTTTCCAGCTCTGGTCGCCAGGGAGCAATTCTAGCAGCTCTTATTCCTGCTCTCAACATAATAAAAATGCTTCTTTTGGGACTAGGATTATGGAAGGATGATGCGACTGTCAAGTCTATGAGCCGATTTGGAGACCACAGGTTTAGTAATTTGAAGAATATTGTTGAGGATGAGGTTGCTATCCAAAATTTATTTATGGTCATCCATCTCTTCATTCCTCAATTTTTTTTCTCCACTTCATTTCTCTAATGGCAACCTGGTATTCGTTAATTTCATTAAGCTGCAATCTGTGAGTAATATGATGCCTGCCAACATATGTGAAAATTGGAACATGACAATATTTATGCTTAAAAGTCTACCATCTCTTACATCATAACTAAACGATGAGGAAGAAAAATTTCTGAAAACAGGCAACAGCGCCAAATATGGCACTAGAGGCTAAGCGTAATTGCCTGGCAATCCCCATTTTCCTTCACTTGTTTGTTGTCCTAATTAAGCTAAGGATTTCTTCTTTTGTCCGTCTATTACCTTTTCTTCTTTGTTAAGCAAATTAATTGGCAACTTATAGTGTGGTTGGCATGTCTGATACATTAGGGAGTTTCTCAAGGGACCGTTGTATTATGCCTTTACAATCACTTTGGCTTGTGCTGTATATTGGAGATATTCTCCTATTGCAATTGGACTAATTTGCAACCTTTGTGCTGGTGATGGTATGCAATGCTGAGGCAACATAATTCTACTCTCTCTCTCTCTCCCCCCCCCCCCCCCCCCCCCCCCCCCCCCCCCAAATCCTAACTGTTCAACTTATTAAGTTGGAACTGTTAGGCGCCCTTCCTGATTGTTTGGCAAGGTCTTAATAAAAAAAGATACCGTTTTCCTGCTCCAGGTATAGCTGACATTGTTGGCAGGAGGTTTGGAAAACAGAAACTCCCGTACAATAAAAACAAATCATTTGCTGGTAGTATTGCGATGGCGGCTGCTGGTTTCTTAGCATCCATTGGGTAATTGAAGCTTCATTGTTATCGTGCTGCTTAACCACTGCAACTTGTTTACTGGTTTATTTTTTTTGCTACAGATACTTGCACTATTTCTCCTTGTTTGGGTATATTCAGGAGAGCTCCCACACGGTTTTCGGCTTCTTGGTTGTGTCGCTTGCTGCAGCACTGGTAGAATCCCATCCTATAAGCACCAAACTTGATGACAACTTAACGGTTCCCTTAACCTCAGTGCTGGTGGGCAGTCTTGTTCTATGATATCGGACTGTATCCTTATATGGATGGACTGTCAAACTTACAAATGCTAACTGAAAATGGAAATTTTGTTGGTCTAATCCAGGATTGCGTATCAGTAGTCCTGGTCAATGTACAAGCCACTGCATTACATAATCTTTTTACTTTCTGTTGTTGTACTACTTATTAAAAACACAGTGAAAGTGCATTTGCTTATGAAACATTTCTTGAAATCCTTATATTTGTCAAAAACGTGTTTTTGTTTTCGTTTTTCCAAGAGCTTTTTGCGCAAATGTTTTCAAAAAGTTGTTTATGTGAAAGTGGTTTAAGGATTTTTCCTTCTTTTAATTGTTCTTTCATCCACAAAACACTAGCAAATCATTAAAAAAAAAGTTACATCTATCTAAACACGTTTTATATACTAGTTCTTCTACACGTGCCTTGCACGTGGATTATAAATTACTTATATTTAAACATGATGTGGTCCGGTCCTTTTCCGGACCCCGCACATAGCGGGAGCTTAGTGCACCATGCTGTCTTTCTTTCATGTTGTTTCTTTTGAATAGATTGGCGCAAATATCTATTATTTAAATTAAAATAAAATAATGCTTAGATCAACAAACAAAGATAAATTTATCAGTCAAGACAAGATTTTGATGAACATTTTAATTATTTTGAAAAGAAAATTTGGGTATTCTCTTTATTTGTAAAGGAAAAAAAAAGAACAAACGATGAACAAAACAAAGTGAAAAAACGATAATGGGTTAATGCTCATTTGCTTTCATATATGCACGGTGTATCAAATTAATAATATAAACGTAGGAACAAATATTTTATTCACTTTAAAGAAATGATCTACCCTATTATTTATAAATATTGGACTTCATCAAAAATTCACAAAGAGTAATAATAGATAAAAAGGTAATAAGTAAAACTAAGATAGTAGAACCCATTTTTTATTATTAACTTTTTCTTGCTATTGGATTTGTGATTTTGTCTATTTTCAAAGTCATAGCACTTCTCTCATACAATCTTTTTTTAAATTCGTCAGTTAAATTATTCTTGAAATTTTTATAATCAAAAGTATTATTTAAAATAAAACATAAAAATTTATATGGCAACTTTCACGAATAACAATGCCCCTCACTCACTTTTATTCCTGCAATTTTCTTGTCAGCCCGAGAGATAAAAGAATGCAAAGGATTATATAGTACCGCAAAATATCAGAATAAAAGTTAAAAGAAAAACACATAAATAGAACCCAGTAAAAGTTTTCAATAATGTATCGCCGAGACATTATATGCCATGAGCGCAACCACTGGTCTAGTGAGTATGTTTAGGTAAACCAACACCAAATAGCACGACAGAACACCTCGTTCCATCAACACCAAAAAGCTATGGGGTAGTTTGCTAGAAAGAAGCATAGTCCTAGCCATATCTTCAAGTGTCATATTTTTTCTTTCAACCACTCCATTTTGTTGTGGAGTTCTAGGGGCAGAAAAATTGTGATTTATGCCATTCTCATCACAGAGTTCGGCAAATTTAGCACTTTCAGGTTCAGTGTCATGATCAGACCTAATTGATGCAAGTTGATTTCCTAACCGTTTTTGAATTTTTCTAATAAAAGAAGTAAACGTGTCAAATGCTTCATTTTTAGATGTCAGAAACAATGTCTAGGTAAATCTAGAATAGTCATCAACAAGCACCATCACATATCTCTTACCACATCTGCTTAATGTTCTCATAGGACCACAAAGATCCATATGGACCAGTTCCATCGTTCTGGTGGTACTTACCACTTTCTTGCTTTTAAAAGAGGATCTTACCTGCTTCCCCCTTGCACAAGCCTCACAAACTTTGTCTTCCTTGGACTTAATGTTTGGCAGACCTATTACTAAGTCCTTGGAGACTAATTTGTTGAGCTGACTCAGACTTTCATGTCAAGTCTCTTATTCCAAAGGAGGGAATCACTGTCCAACACACTTAATGTTACGCGGCGCTTTCCTGAGATTCCTTGGAAGAGCGGCGTAAGGCTAAGCAACTGATGTCAGTGCAGCTGATGTCCGCCAACTGAGGTCTTCTCCTTACGCTAGATGAGATTGTCAGTGTCGTACGAAAAAACCGATGTCAAGAAAAATTGAGAGAACAGTAAAGAGAATTGAAAGAAAGCTTGATTGCATAAATGAAATCTATTACAAAAGAAGGCAACGCGGTGTCGGGGGGGAGAGACACCAGTATAGAGAATTGCTTGCTAGAAAGTTTTGATTGCTTGATGCCCCCTAATAATGCTTAAAAAAAATAAACCAAAGCTACAAGACTTGACCTAAATAAGCTAGAGGAACATAATGAAATTACATGGAATAAAACTACTCTATATTTACAATGAAAAAGACTTAGTTTCCTACAAGGTAGAAACAGGTCCGTTTTCAGCAACTTGATCTTTGGCATCACGATCTGCGCGCACGGCTTTGTTGGCAGTTGCTTGCGGCTGGGCGCTATCAAGGGATATCGTTGGGGTGACAGAGGAACATGTGCAATTATCACTTGGCGCAGCCAAGACCACGGGGCCATCCATGGCGCTAGGCGTTGGGAGGCTTTTCAGGACGCCACGGGGCGCGTCCAAGGGGTCATGGGGCATGGTTGGAAAGCTACCCATGACATTCTCCCCCACCTGAGTTGGCGACGTCCTCGGCGCCTTGCATTCAAAATAATCTTCAATTAGGCTCTTATAGGCTTTGAGGTTTGTTCCTCTCTCCCAAGTATTCTCCTCTGCATCACACCCTTGCCATTTCACCAAGAACTCTTGGTGATCCTTCCTTGAGGCATGAATAACCCGATCATCAAGAATAGCTTTGGCACGCCTTTTCCCGGTTGAATTGGGGCCTCGAATACTGGATATTGTGAGTTGGCTCCGTGAAGGATCCTCCGTGTCTTCCCTAAAAGTTTTCAGAAGACTGACATGGAAGACGGGATGGATTTTCCACCAAGCTGGGGTATCCACCCGGTATACAACCTTCCCAATGCGCCTTTCAATGGACTAAGGTCCAATATATTTTTACAATAGGCGAGGTTCATAGACCCCTGCAAACAAGTACCGCTTTGGGATTTTGACCATCACTTTGTCTCCTACTTGGTATTTAACAAAGCGATGATTCTGATCAGCATGCCTCTTCATCCGCTTTTGGGCTTTGACAAGATAGCTCCGCACTATCTCCAAATTTCGCTTCCATTCTTTTGAGAAGCTAGCACCACGAGGAGATTTTGACATGTTTGGTGCATCACGGTGTGTGGGAGTAGCAGTTGTTGTCCGGTAACAATTTCAAAAGCGCTTTTGTTTGTACTAGAGCTCTTTTGTGAATTGAAACACAGTTGAGCAACATCCAGAAGCTTCACCCAATTCTTTTGCGATCCGGTAACAAATATTCCTCCAACATACCATTGAACCGCTCCGTCTGGCCATCAGATTGCGGATGAAAGCTTGAGCTATGACTCAATTTTTATCTGAGGCACTTAAATAGTTGGTTCCAAAAGTTGTTAGTGAAGCGTGAATCGCGATCACTAACGATGTCTTTGGGCAGGCCCCAATATTTGATGACATGCGAGAAAAAGATTCGAGTTGTATCTTCTGCTGATATATATTGAGGTGCTGCAATAAAGGTGGAATACTTGGAAAACCGATCCACCACAACCAAGATAGTTGTGAGGTCTCCGACCTTGGGCAATCCGGTGATGAAATCCAGAGACACGCTTTCCCAAGGTCTCTTTGGAACATCTAGTGGTTCCAAGAGTCCCGCTTGTGTCAAGCGGTTGGACTTGTCCTTCTGGTATACTAGACAAGTCCTCACATACTGAGCGACGTCATCGACCATTTGAGGCCAATAATATGCATGGTGAAGTAAGGCCATGGTGCGCTCTTCGCCGGAATGGCCGGCCCACAGAGTTTCGTGACATTCCTCCAGAAGGGTTCTTCTCAGATATCCTCCTTTAGGAACATATAGTCGGTCCCTTTTACCTTCAGGAACCCATCCTCCATGTAGAACTGGCGAGTTTTGCCCTGTCCTACTAGATCAATCAAACACTGTGCAGCAGGATCCATGATGAGCAGATCCTGTATCTGGTCTTTTATGGTGGTAGCTACTTCACTCCCCCTTAGGGTGGAGAGTAGGCACACTGATGCTAGGTCAGCTCTCCGACTGAGCGCATGTCGTGCCCCCCTTTATTCCTCGCGGAGATCGGGTTTTGTGACATTGGTTGGGACAACTCATTCCTTTTGGGAAAGGGGTTTGCATATTTTGAAGAGTTGCCACCTAACGATTTTAACGGTGCGTTAGGGCACCTAAGGGGTTCAATTATAACTATGTTGCTAACCAGAGACTTGGGTAAGGGCTTGAAATTATCCTAAGGGGAAGGTGTTAAGCACCCCTCAGGATCCACACGTGTGGTTCCCGGCCGAATGGTTTCGTGAATTTGTACAGATAGCAAATAACAAGTAAAGGCTCAAATAAGAGGGGATTTAAACATGCAGATGTTTGAAAATATAGCAAATGAAGTTAGACTTTGGAAAAAGATTAGGAGCTAAGCATATAAAAGGTGTCCTAGGTTCGTAATAATATGGATCCATCAATACAATACTCGGTAATCACTCCTCGAAGAGGGGCTACACGTGGTATTACCGCATCGGTCATCATATTCATATTCTACCCTTTCCCACCCCAAGAAGGTAATTAAAGTGCGTGTTGGTCACGAAACTTATTGCGTGCTATTACCCGTCCCATCCTATCAGTCCTGGAGGAAGTTAGGGACTACTAGTCCTAGAGGGTGAGTAATAGGCTGAACCCCTAGGTTTAAAGGGCAAAATTCTAAACGACAAACAAAAACAATTAGGACTGCAAATACAGGGAAACATATAGAGGCAGATATGAGGCTCAGATATTTCTCCCAAATTATACACATAAATAGCACGACTAAAACACAAGTAAAGTCTTTAGCTTCAGGATCTAAATCATGATGTCTAGGCGATAATACAATAATGAGGCAGTGTTTTTACTGAGTTACAGAGAAAAGTATCTCTACAAGATTTAGACTATCGATCCTGACCTAGTATTAACCAAACAACACACAGAAAGAAGGTAGATATTCGGTTTTAATAATTTTAATACCTAAGACTTGCCTAGGCGTATTAAACCGCTCCAGTTACACTATTTTAGATTTTTTTTAGAAAATAGTAGTTAGACAATGATGAGTCTGTTTTAACCTTAGTCGTGATAAAGAGGTGAACGAGTATGAATGCAGGTCCTACAAAACATGATAGCTAAATGCAGGCAGGGTGTTGAGTATGCAAACCTATACATGTTGTTATAGATGCGTGAGAATTGTCATATTCGGAATCTATATTAGCGAGATTCATTAACACATTTTGACTAAAAATAGAACATACAGATACATAATTCCTTGTTAAGTTATTGAAACCTATAACATGATTCCTAGGTGTTCGTAGAAGCTATTTATTTTAACACATGATTTTGGCATAGATAATATGAGCATACTGAGAATGAAATCCTAAGGGGACATGATAATTAGTTATTTAGCCTAAAACGGGATTTCTAGATAAAATAATTGCGAGAATGCTGAAACAGTAATATTATTATAGCCATTTTTCTGTTGTTATCCAACTATAAACATGATTTCTAAGTGGATATAAGCATGATGAGATGCTGACATGAATGGACCTAAGTATCATGATATCTAATGCATGTATGAGAAGTATTTTTAAGCATGGTAGCCATTGCGCATATATGAAAGCAAACTATAAGCATGGTAGCTATTGCGCATATATGAAAGCAAACTATAAGCATGGTTTCTACCGGTATCTTATACTAAGCATGCGTACCCCACCCATTTCACTATCTAGCCTCAGAATCGTCTTTTTTACAATTAATTATTACAGACCAGCATTGCACAAATTTCATAAGTAAATAAGGAAATTAAGAAGTTACACTATAGGGAGCCTAACAATAAGCCTAAATCCTCAGATCCAACAATGCCATATGCCATGACCTTTTATAACTCAGGTGTGTCAGAGTTCCTAAGGACCTCAGAGGATCCCAGGCAGTGCTCGCACCCAGGTACCCTAGCCTGGAATGAGTAAGTGTAGTGTGGGGATGCCAGCCTTGTGTGTTAGAGTTCAATGGGTACTCAAATGGTCCCCAAGGCAGGGCTCACACGAAGGGGGCTAAACTTAGAAACTAGGAGTAGAGAGATGTGCTCATAGTTTTTAAAAAGTTGAGCTGGAAATAGTTTTCTGAAATAAATTTTTTGAAACAAGCCTTGGATAACAGCATGAGAGTTTGCTATTATGAAAAACCAGTTTGAGGAGGAAAAGAAACAGGACAATCAGCAACTGACAAACACACACAGTTTAGGAAACAAACACAGTCAGGGATAGGGGAATTGGGGACAAATAAGTCACAGAGTGGAAGCATATTTGCACACAAGTAGACCTTAGAGTGGTATTACAAGACCTAAATAGCCATAGCATAGTTCGTCACAGAGTATTCATGCTAGGATCCCAAATAGCATCAAATTGACGGGTGTTAGGATTACATAGCGACTAAGTATAAGGAATGAATGCTTATAGTGTCAGGAGTCAGGGTAAGGCTGAATCATTGTGAAACAGATGAGAAAGCAATAGACATGTTGAACTAAAGGGAAAGGAGATCATATGGACATAATAGATAGGCTAAATGCGAGGAAAGCAGCAGAACCACAAATAGAAGCATAAGAGGAACGAACGAAATCGTAATACAAACAGAAACATATTGTTTTGGGTGATATAAACATCAATTGGAAAACATACCAGTTTTGAATGAAAGACTGAATGCAGAATGAAGAGCAGTAATGTGAAGAACAGCAGAGTAGTAGTGTGTAGATGAAACAGAACAGCAGAACAGCAGAGCGGCAGAGCAATAACACAATAGAATCACTCAGTCTTGGCTTGCAGCCGGCTGAGTTGCAAGTAAACAACAAGAGAAGCAAGAGAGTGTATGTGTGTGTGTGTGCAGGAGAGAGCTTAAAATAGTATGGCTGTCCCCTTTGTTAGTGAAAGACTAGAAGTATATATAGTTTGAAACTATGTAACAAATAAGGCAAGAATCATAGTACATCAGTAAATCATGGAATTATGTATTAATTATAGTCACATCAGTGTCCGGACTCCCTTTAATTATGGAGTCAGGACTCAAACGGATACAAGTTGTATCAAGTAAGAAAAGGAGCAATTACAGGACTAACTTTACCATGATTAAAGCATGTGGCATGTAATAAGGGCTGAATACAGAATGCTCCGAGTAAGGAAAGTATATGTCAAATATTTGAAAACATATTGGCACATAAATATGGTAGAATACAAATTGATTTTGAAAATAAATCACAGGAACCACGTATAGGACTCAAATCATAAGGGACTCAGTTAAGGAAAGTATCTCATAAACAAAGGGATCCTTCCAATCAATACGAATGGTATGCACAAATTACAGATTCAAGGAGAAACCGACCTTAATTAAAGGACTACCTAAAAAACCAGAGATGCAAGCAAGATAAAGTTGTAGAGAATCAGGGATTCGAACAGGAATACAATCAATTGGGCAAGGAACGCAACAACATCCTATATTTAAGGCTAGCACATATTCAGACAAACCATAGGAATTAGAGAGTTGGAAACCTTAGTGACTGCAATAGTAAAATCACACAAGTTTATAGACAAGGCAGTACGTTTGAACATGATAAGAACACAGAGAACCTATTCAGAAGACCTAATAGCAACAACATGACAGAATCATAGGGAAATCTTAAACATCTATGATAAATAAAAGCTTGTGTATTCAGACGAACATGTTAGTCACAAATGGACCCAAATTTGGGGAAAAATTAGGGTTTCCAGCAAAGTAAGTAAAAAATGAAAGAAACTTTGAATCAATCATTAAATCGTAGAAAGAAACATAAAAAATGACATTAAACCGAAGCAAAAATCATTTTCGAAAGCGGGTTATGAAACCCTAGTTTTTGAAATGAAAGATCGTTAAAGTAGAAGTAGTTTTTAGAGAAAAAACATGTGAAGAAACTTCGTAATATCGTAGATCTAAAGTAGACTATGCACTTGTGTCTCCATATGCAATTTCTGAGCACCCAAATAAGTAGGTGTGTTATGCATCCTTCAGAGCAAATCTGACCGTTAAGAGGTCAGATCTGACTCTAATGATGTTATATCATATAGTACTAAAAAAACATTTTTACGCATTCTTCCTAGAATGAACCTGATCATGAAAAGGACCAGATTCAATTCCAGTGATGCCACCCTGTTAGACCTTTAACACTCAAACGTATGCTACATGACAAATTTCAGCAAGTAACTAATGTTTGTGCACTACTATGGAGTGAATTTGACCATTAGAAGGTCAAATTCATCTACCCTAGTGCAGATTATCTCAGTAAAAACTGAGGCAAACACAAAGCAAACATCCAACTCATTCTTGTGAATACTATCAACACAAAATCTATAGTCTAAACATAAAGACATAAACCAAACTCTATTAATCACATACCAAATAAATAACTTCAAAAGATGACAAATACATCGGATTAATCCACCCATAGAGCCANTCTCCAGGTTTGCCTGAGGGCTTTAGGGTATCACTGGACTGTTGCGAGGTGGGAAAATAGCCACGAGATGATGAGGAACCATGGTTTCCGGTGAGAGAACCAGCCGGAGAAGATGAACGGATTTCATCGGAGGAGAGAAGTCAAAGGAAAGGTTCTAGAGAGAACCAGAGAGAGATAGAGAGAGAAAGGGAGTCGGGAAAATGAGGGCTCGGTTGGGTAGTGATAGGGGTTTAATTATGGTAATACTGATCTGGACCGTTGATCTCATTTGATCAACGGTTCAGATCGAGTGCAGGGTTGGGGCGGGTATGAACGGTTTTTGGGATGGGTTGGTTAGGTATTAAAGGTCAGGTGGGTTGGGTTTAAAAACTGGTTATAATTTAAATAAAATGTGGTTAAACACTAAATACCCAATTAAATAAGATAATTAATTAATTAAAATAGCTAATAATTGTAAGAAATGAAATTGAGACCAAATAAGTGAAATTAAGGCGATTGACTAATATATAAAAATATAAATGATCATTTATTGATTTTAAAATGGTATAAATGTACATTTGTGCTATAATCGCAAAACCTGTTGAAATTAACTAAATAATGCCGATATTGCCTAATTTGTGAAATAATTAAGTCCTAAGGGAATTGAATAGGATATAAATAACATATTGAGTAAAGAAATGATTTGAAATTATTTATAACATCATTTATGAATAATTATGGGATATAAAGTATTAAATAAACAGAAAAAAATAATTTGATAAAAATATGAAAAATTGTGGGAAAACACCAGTCACTATAAAGAATGATTTTGAAAGTATATATCAAGTTTAAAAATAATTTGAGAAAAAATTGGGTATCAACAGCTGCCCTCTTTACCCGAAAAGGATGAAAGAGTTGTCGGGTAAAGATATGATGGCCAATTTTGACCGGAGGGAGATAGTATGAAAGATTTAGGCCGCGCCCTGGCTTCTGAGTTGCCTTCATATCCCTAGTTGTACAGGAATCAGGCCGTATGTAGGTCATGAGTCACCGGCGAAGCACACCGGTGAAGTCTTACAAGGACGAACGCAAGGTGCAAGGTAAGGTGAACAAAAAGGCTTACGGGGTAGTTAGGAGAACTGGAGTGGTCCGCTCCTGGTTGGCTGGCTGTTCCTAGCCGTATTTCCTGCAAACGAATAACAAGCATAGATTGTGCGTAATTTAAACATGATGCAGATTCCCATTGGACTATGAATGTTGTCTTCGGACAGTTGAGGATGACGTCCTTAGACCATGATGTCCTGGGCCATGAATCGCTCGATGCGGGATTTGCAGGCTATGAAATAATGTTCTCGGGCCATGAGGATGGTGCCTCCTAGACATTATTCCTTTGAATAATGATATGCAAAATGATAAAAAGAGATCCTCAGTCCATGACATAGTGTTCTCGGGCTATGAAGATGGTGCCTCTGAACCATGACGTCTTTGGATAAGTTGGCGATATTTCAGCCTATGAAGATGCAATAGTATGATGCTGACAAGACAGAGCTTGGTCTTGCGATTTCAAAAGAGTAAAGCTTAGCCCGAAAGGAAGCGAATGATAGAGACATGGGTTTCTTTTGAAAAGTAAGTGGGAGACAGCGTTTAGTCTCGAAAGGCAGAAAGGTATCCTTATGCAAGCTGCGAATGTAGATGGAGACAGTGTTTAGTCTCGGAAGGCAGAAAGGTAGCCTTATGCAAGATGCGAATGCGGATGGAGTCGTTTAGTCTCGGAAGGAAGAAAGGTAGCCTGATGCAAGATGTGGATGCAGATGGAGACAACGTTTAGTCTCGGAAGGAAGAAAGGTAGCCTTATGCAATATGCGGATGCAGATGGAGAAAACGTTCAGTCTTGGAAGGCAGAAAGGTATCCTTATGCAATATGCGGATGCAGATGGAGACAACGTTTAGTCTCGGAAGGCAGAAAGGTAGCCTTATGCAAGATGCAAATGCAGATGGAGACAACATTTAGCCTCGGAAGGCAGATAGGTAGCCTTATGCAATATGCGGATGCAGATGGAGACATCGTTTAGTCTCGGAAGGCAGAAAGGCAGCCTTATGCAATATGCAAGGAAGGACGATAGAAATTCTTAGCTGGCGTTAATTGTGGTAAAGAATTTTGATAATGAAGCATCGTTTGTGCTGATAATAAATTTTGGCATGTGCGACGAGTTTGAGGAACGATGTATGTCCTTTGAGCGGATAATATGTTTTGGGGCTTTTGCAATTTTGTGCCTGCATCCAAAGAAAGATCATGAGTTTTGTAAAGGGGGAAGGTTAGTTCGCATTCCCGCTGGCTCTTGTTGGCTCATTTGCTTGATCATGATGATATTGTCTGTATCATTGGGGTAGCGTTCGCTAAACAAACTTCTTCAGAAAAAATAAATATGCATGATTTTGTAAAAGTATAATATATAATCTAAAATAGTTTTAGATGAACCGACGACATGACACGGCTCGAGATATTGCAACCTCTCCTGCTGCAGAATTTTGAGGGTCCTCCTCAAAATTCTGCCCCAGTTTGCTGGGTGGTCGCCTCTGACTGCTGCTCGTGTGGTGATTGGCTGAACTTGCTTCAGAATTTTGAGGGTCCTCCTCAAACTTCTGCCCTAGTTGGCTGGGTGAATGCTTGTGGACTGCTGCTCACTTTAGAATTTTGAGGGTCCTCCTCAAAATACTGCCCCAGTTTCCAATTGCGGGAAAAATAGATTTTTATTGAATTGTGGCCGAACCCATAGGGCTGCCTATGTGTCCCCTCTTAAATGGGAATCAGGTCAGGCGTAGTTCAATTTACATCAATGAGAAAGCATAAAGATTACACATAGTAGCGATTGACTTCATCTGAATTGATTGGCTTGGGCCTCATCTTTCTCATTATCATCTTGATGTTTTCTGAATCTCCTAGGTTGATGCTTTTAGTTTCGTCCAAGTTGGACTTAGGTCTGTTCTCAAAATTCTCAACTTCTTTGACGATCTCGTTAGGTATGTCATCTTCTTCTGAATCTACGTCTATTGCTGCGTTGTCTCATTGCATGTCACATTCATCGGTTCATCAGACAAGAAATAGTAATGCTGTATAAATAAAGTAACGAGAGAAAACAATAGCAATAAATATCAGGTTCGTAAGAGAAATTTAGAAGATGCTTTGATGAATTGAATAACTGTTTTGAACATTGAAGATCTTTATTGCAGAAATTAAAAACAAATGCAGGAAAATCATTTAGTAAATAAAACAGTAAATAATGCTTGTTTTAGCCTTGCTACCCCGAGGCTCATCGGGCTTTGGTTGTCTTGATAGACCAGTTCTTGAGATATGCCCCNACAAGTTCCTTATTATTGCAAGTGCTTCTTCTTCATCTGAACCGTAGATAGTGTCAGCTTGCTTGAAAGTATGCTAAAGATGAGGTATCGGCTGCTCCAAAGGGTAATAGGGACTGCGCAAAGTTGGCGACCAGTCGTTGAATTCCTGCCAGGTGTACTCATACCCCAAACCGAAAGTGGTGCCATGTTCCTTGAGCTTTATGGGCTTCATGATCCCTTGGAGGTTTTTACCGAGCCCTTTGCCTGGCTAATATCCTCTCCAGTTCAAGATTCTCTCAATCTTGTTATCCCACCATTTATCCTTGTCGATGGCATGACCCGTTCAATATGGTGATAAGTTCCTCCACCTATCTTCCTTTTCCCGTCAATCATCGGAATAGTTTTATGGCTATAAATGAGGTTGCTACCGTCACCATGAATAATCACCTCTTGGTGGCTCCTGAGGTAGTGTTGATGCTACGACCCCAGCAGCATAAATCCAGGGTCGCCCCATCAACAGGTTGTAGGATGCCGGAACATCTATCACCTGGAAATCCACTTCGAACAGTTGGTCCCATCTATAGACATAGATTGATCTCCCCCATGGTGGACCTCTGAGAACCGTCAAAATCTTTCACATTGATCGCCCCATCCTTTATCTCATGTAGCCTTTTACCCAATTTCTTGAGTGTTATCAGCGGACAGATGTTAAGACTGGAACCTCCATCGATCAGGATTCTTGTGATGAAATGATCTTCGCATTGCATGGTGATGTGCAGCGCTTTGTTGTGCCCCAATACTTCAGGTGGTAGCTCGTCCTCATGAAAAGTGATTTTGTGACTTTCTTGTACCTGGCCTACCATATTGGCCATTTCCCGGCTAGTGATGTTGTTCGGCACATACGCTTCACTCAACACTTTCAACAAAGCATTTCTGTGTGTTTCAGAATTCTGCAGCAGAGAGAGGATGGATATTTGTGCCGGTGTCATATTCAGCTGGTCGATGACTGAATACTCCTTAGCCTGTATCTTTCTCCAAAGGTCATCAGGACCTGTTTCGATAAGGGGATGCAGGTTGGCGGCCTGCTTGCTTGACTCAGCCAGATTCTCAGGGGTGTAGACCTGACCAGTTCTTGTCATACCTGTGCTACGACAGCTTCCTTAGGCCTGATCTTGCTTTTCCTTCTTTCCTCGGTTGTGTAGTCCCAAGGGATAGCGTTTGAATAGAAGGGTGGTGTAGTTGACATTGCCACCGGAATTGGTGCTGCCATCTTTATTTCAAACGGAATGTGTGTTCGGGGTGGCAAGATTGCGAATTCGAACGAAGTTGGTGTATTTGCTGGAGATATAAACTCACTTCAATTGGCACTGATGATTTTTCCGGTGGCGCTGCTTCAAACTCAAATGGTATAGACATATTCACCTCAGCAGCCTCAAGTGGCTGAATCTGGACTATGATCGGTTTGAGAGTGAGTGCGGATTTCTTTGGGTCGTCGCCTTCTACGATCAGTCCGATTGACCCCTCGGGATCCCAATCATCTTCTATTTCAATCATATGGATACCTCTACCCTTATGGTCTGGAAGAGGATTGTCGCAAACGTTTGGATCGGGGTCTTTTGCTACAATAATCTTGTTGTCAATGAGAGCATGTATTTTGTCATTTAGAGAACGGCATTCTTCGATGGTGTGTCCTTTCATGCCGGAATGGTATGCACAAGATTTGTTTGGGTTAACCCACTGAGAGGGATTCTCAGGGATGGCAGCAGGGTCAATGGGCTCGGCTATGGCAGTATATTGCTTTGGAGGACGGCGATCAAAGTTGGGACGAGGTCTGGAGAAGTTTTGGCGTGCAGGAGGGGATTGGTAATGAGATGGCTGGGACTTATAAGTGTGGTAGACAGGAGCAGGTTGTGGATATTTGGGCGAAGCAGGTTGTGGATATTTGGGTGGTGGAGCTTGGTAGGAAGGTGGTGGAGTTTGGTAATTTGGCGATGGAGCTTGATAATTTGGTGAGGGATGATATGGGATTGGAGGTGTCGGATAGGTTTGGTACTTGAGTGGGGACTTGGTTCTTTGTGCAACCATTATGGCTCCCACATCTCTCTTCCTAGACACACCACTGGACTGTAGAGCCTTGTTAGTGGCTTGCAAAGCTTCAAAATTTGTAACCATACCACTTTTAATACCTTCTTCAATTCGCTCTCCCAATTTGATGATGTGAGAGAACTTTCGGCCTTCAACCATCATTAACCGTTCATAATACTGCAAGTTCTGAGCCCGGACAAAGAACTTTTTCATTTGTTCTTCCTCTAGAGCAAGTCTGACTTTAGCGGCTTCGGACCTCCAGCGAGTAGCATACTCGCGAAAGGTTTTTGTGGCTTCTTCTTCAAATTTTGAATGTAAAACACATATGGGGCGTTCTCTGTGTTGAATCTAAACCTGTCCACGAAATCAGACGCCATGCTTACCTAGTTTGACCATTTCTTGGGGTCTTGGATGATGTACCAAGACACTGCATCTCCCTTCAAACTCCTCATGAACAGCTTCATGCGGATTCTTTCATCCTTTTCCACGCCGACCAATTTGTCGTAATAGGTCCTCAGATGGACTCTCGGATCACCAGTACCATCAAACATTTCAAACTTTGGAGGTTTGTACCCCTCGGGAAGTTCGACATCAGGTTGGATACAAAGGTCTTCATAATTCAACCCTTCAATCCCTTTGGTCCCTTCAACACCCTGAACTCGGTTGATCAGTTTCGTAAACTCTTCGGCCAGGTTCCTGATAAGTAAATCCTTTTTGTTAGACTTGGACGCCTGTGGGATAGGTGAAGTGGAATGAGCCATGGTTTCCACATAGATGGGATTGTTATAGGTGCGGAAATGGTCTTTTGTGGGGTTTTGAGGTTCTGGGATGAGCAGTGGGGTGTTATTTGAGGTGTGGCAAGCATTGTACTGTGTCGGGAGATTTTGGTTCTTTGGGGGAGTGGTGTGATGGTTTTTCTATCTTGGGATATTTTGTGGACGTGCAGGGTTTTGAGCATTTGGAAGGTTGATGTCAGGGACGTTGAGGGAAAACGACAAGCTGGCCAGATTCCGGACTTGATCTAGTTCTTCCTGAAACTTCAGCAATTTTTGTTCAAGTGGCGACATGTTCTCATGCAAGACCTGAATACCTCGGCCATCATTGGACTCTATCCGTTCAATCACATTCTCCTTTCTGATGTTGCTGGATTCTTCCATCTTACTTTTGCCTTTGTCTTTGCCCTTAGGAGGACTAGAGGGAGGGCCCTTGGATCTTGTGTGATAGGTGTACAAACTAACCTTTGGGGATGGGAGTAAGAAAAAATAAAAACAAAAGGTAACCAACTCAGTGAGGACTATGAAAAGTGTATTGCAGTATTTAAACACATAATGCGGAAATGAAAGCGTGTCCTAAGTTGGGGACCTCTTTGTTCCTAAAGTAGGCCTAGCGACAAATTGATTTGGAGAACTTAAAATGTTAAATGCCTCATTTTATTGATAATAAAATAGACGAATCCCGAAATGACAGACGAAAAATAAAATCACTAATGGTCATTGGCCTTATTACATTGTTGGAAAAAATAAAGACATTCATATCTACTTGGTCCCAGAAAGACCTTCCCCAGATTCGGCATTCCTGCTTTCTTCTAACAGCTTTCCCAACTCGCGAAGTCCCAGCAGTAGATAAGTTCTGGCTAAATATCCCCCTGCAGCTCCCTCAACCTTTTGACAATCTTCAACCCTTTTGATGAACTTTTCTTCCGAATCGATTATACCTCGTTCCAAATATCCCAAACTTTTGTTGGCGCTAATAGCCATGTCCTTCCATTCCTCGACCAATCTTTTGTTGGACTCATGTATCTTGTGGTGATCATCCTCATTTTCTCGGATCCTTTTACGCAGCTGGTTGAATTTGACTTGTGTTTCATCCCTTTCATCTATAACCCTGTGACCTCGGACGTACCCTGGCTTGCTCTGACCACCCAGATCTTCTTCTAACAAACCCGGATAGAAAGGGGTATAACCGGCGTGATACATGTCCAGCTCGATGGTGTCTTTCTCGAGTATAACCTTGCAGTGCCATAGGTGCTGAGCTTGGCACTTGTGAGGACTATCATTATTTTCAAAGTCGGCTCGGAGATGGCTCATCTTCTCGACCCTAGGGATGACTTGTTTCCTTCATGCCTGCCTCATAACTCGAAGAGGGACGTAAGGGTATGTCCCCCTTAGACCAATCAGTACCAAAAATGATGCGTCTCGGGATCGAATGATGAACTCATCCATTGGAAACCATTCGAACATCCATTGAACCCGTTCTTCAGTCAGGTTATCAAATAGCTCGACCCATCCTTCGACGTCCTCAGGTTGAGGGAACATGTCAGGGATATAGTTCATTCGCTTTGGATGATGAAAAGCGATGTGGTCATCCCACATTCGGCGGTAGATGTCCTGTTGATATTCCCCTTTTTGGAGATGTTCTACAAGCCAGAGTTGGAGTAACAGATTGCAACTTCGAAATGTTTTGCTCCTTGTTGACATTTTTCTAATGCCCGCTACATATCTGCAACGATCATGGGCACTGTGCTGAAGTATTGCCCATTTAACCCTTCCATTACATTCTTAGTTACCATGGCTAGCCTGGTATGGATCCTTTCTTTCTTCATTGGGAACACGATCAATCCCAAAAAGCAGACCATAAACACGAACACTTGGCGATGGACATGTCCTAGAGAGGTAATAGCAAACTCGTCATGGTAGGTATGGTATGATTTGGTGTAGCCATACCATTTGTACAACTAATCAAAAGGAATGTACAAATCCTCCAGACATACCAATTCCACATCCTTTTTCAGACCCATCATCTTGAGGAAACTTCTGCATGTGCGGTTCTCAGGCATCAGCAACCCCGGAGTTTCCCATACTAGATTAGCCAACCCTCCTATCTCTTGTATCAATGGTGCCATTTCGATGTTCACAAAGCGGAACACAGATCTTTCGCGATCCCAGAACAGAGTAGCAGCCTCTACTATCATTTTGTTAGGCTGGATTTCCAGAAGAGATGGTAGATTACCCAAGTGTTTCCTGACGATAGGTTTGTCGCTAGAGCGTAGATCCTCCCACCAACTCAACAATTTTGGGTGGATGTTGGAGACCATGCCAAATCTGGGGACTTCGTGCCTCATTTTTCTGCAAAACAAATGGGTTAGGCCCTTACCCCCACCGGACTCGACTATTTAACATCAATACTTAGCCGGAAGCATTTAGGTCTCCAAATAAATACACAGAACGTGAGGGCGTCCGTTTGGGTTCAGGGAAACCCGGTGGACTTTTGGATAAGGCTATCTTAAAAGCTATCATGTGGACAACACTTTAGCTTTGACTAAGTTTGACCATGATGCATGCAAAAATTTGACAGAGTAAGGTTTCTATGGGGTTTTAGACTGGTACCCTTGCGCGGACAACTCAAAGTGGAAAGGCACGGAACCGTCGACTGCACCACTGATCGATTGGTTTTACCGCTAATAAGACTTTCCGAATTTAGAGGGTGATAATATAGGAAGGTCGCAACCACTCATCAAGCGTTGCTGTAGTATTTTGTTTGGCACGAGTGGAGTATGAATGTTGAGCATGATTTATGCAAATAGTATTAAAACATGTTGTCACGTATTTTGCACGTTAAAGAAAGCGGTAAAAAAATAGTAATAATGATTTAAAGCAGTTAGAAAAAGGAAACAAAGAGCCATGTCAGTTACGTTTGGAAATAAATAATCGAAGTAAACAATTAATGACATGCAACGGGAATGGGAAAGGGCGCAAGTGTTTAAAATAAAGGCATAAATTCATGAAACAATTCGAAATGGTAAAAGCCTATAATCCCCAGCAGAGTTTCCATGCTGTGGCGCCCCTCTTTCTTCCTCGCGGAGATCGGGTTTTGTGACATTGGTTGGGACAACTCATTCCCTTTGGGAAAGGGGGTTTGCATATTTTGAAGAGTCGCCACCTAATGATTTTAATGGTGCATTAAGGCACCTAAGAGGTTCAATTATAACTACGTTTCTAACCAGAGACTTGGGTAACGGCTTGAAATTATCCTAAGAGGAAGGTGTTAGGCACCCCTCAGGATCCACACGTGTGGTTCCCGGCCGAATTGTTTCGTGAATTTGTAGAGATAGCAAATAACAAGTAAAGGCTCAAATAAGAGGGGATTTAAACATGCATATGTTTGAAAATATAGCAAAGGAGGTTAGACTTTGGAAAAAGATTACGAGGTAAGCATATAAAAGGTGTCCTAGCTTTGTAATAATATGGATCACATCAATACAATACCCGGTAATCACTCCTTGATAAGGGGATACATGTGGTATTAGCGCATCGGTCATCATATCCATATTCTACCCTTTCCCACCCCGCGAAGGTGATTAAAGCGCGTGTTGGTCACAGAACTTATTGCGTGCTATTACCTGTCCCATCTTATCAGTCCTGGAGGAAGTTAGGGACTTCTATTCCTAGAGGGTGAGTACTAGGATGAACCCCTAGGTTTAAAGGGCAAAATTCTAAACGACAAACAAAAACAATTAGGACTGCAAATACAGGGAAACATATAGAGGCAGATATGAGGCTCAAATATTCCTCCCAAATTATACACATAAATCGCACGACTAAAACACAAGTAAAGTCTTTAGCTTCAGGACCTAAAGCATGATGTCTAGGCGAGAATACAGTAATGAGGCAGTGTTTTTACTGAGTTTCAGAGAAAAGGATCTCTACCATATTCAGACTATCGATCCTGACCTAGTATTAACCAAACAGCACACAGAAAGAAGGTATATATTCGGTTTTTATAATTTTAATACCTAAGACTTGCCTAGGCGATTAAACCGCTCCAGTTACACTGTTTTAGCTTTTTCAGAAAATAGTAGTTAGACAATGATGAGTCTGTTTTAACCTTAGTCGTGATAAAGAGGTGAACGAGTATGAATGCAGGTCCTAAAAAACATGATAGCTAAATGCAGGCAGGGTGTTGAGTATACAAACCTATACATGTTGTTCTAGATGCATGAGAGTTGTCATAATCGGAATCTATTTTACCGAGATTCATTAACACATTTTGACTAAAAACAGAACATACAGATACGTAATTCCTTGTTAAGTCATTTAAACCTAATACATGATTCCTAAGTGTTTGTAGCAGCTATTATTTTAGCACATGATTTTGTCATAGATAACATGAGAATACTGAGAATGAAATCATAAGGGGATATGATAATTAGTTATTTAGCCTAAAACGGGATTTCTAGATAAAACAATTGCGAGAATGTTGAAACAGTAATATTATGATAGCCATTTTTCTGTTGTTATCCAACTATAAACATGATTTCTAAGTGGATATAAGCATGATGAGATGCTGACATGAATGGACCTAAGTATCATGATATCTAATGCATGTATGACAAGTATTTCTAAGCATGGTAGCTATTGCGCATATATGAAAGCAAACTATAAGCATGGTTTCTACCCGTATATTATACTAAGCATGCGTACCCCAATCATTTCACTATCCAGCCCCAAAATCGTCTCTTTTACAATTAATTATTGCAGACCAACATTGCAAAAATTTCATAAGTAAATAAGGAAATTAAGAAGTTACACTATAGGGAGCCTAACAATAAGCCCAAATCGTCATATCAAACAATTCCATATGCCATGACCTTTTATAACCCAGGTGTGTCAGAGTTCCTAAGGACCTTAGAGGATCCCAGGCAGTGCTCGCACCCAGGTACCCTAGCCTGGAATGAGTAAGTGCAGTGTGGGGATGCCAGCCTTGTGTGTCAGAGTTCAATGGGTACTCAAATGGTCCCCAAGGAAGGGCTCACACGAAGGGGCCTGAACTTAGAAACTAGGAGTAGAGAGATGTGCTCACAGTTTTAAAAAAGTTGAGTTAGAAATAGTTTTCTGAAATAAATGTTTTGAAACAATCCTTGGATAACAACATGAGAGTTTGCTCTTATGAAAAACCAGTTTGAGGAGGAAAAGAAACAGGACAATCAGCAACTGAAAAACACACACAGTTTAGGAAACAAACACAGTCAGGGATAGGGGAACTGGGGACAAATAAGTCACAGAGTGAAAGCATATTTGCACACAAGTAGACCTTAGAGTAGTATTACAGGACCTAAACAATCATAGCATAGTTCATCATAGAGTATTCATGCTAGGATCCCAAATAAAATCAAATTGAGGGGTGTTAGGATTACATAGCGACTAAGTATAAGGAATGCATGCTTATAGTGTCAGGAGTCAGGGGTAAGGCAGTATCATAGTGAAACAGATGAGAAAGCAATAGACATGCTGAACTAAAGGGAAAGGGAGAGCATATGGACATAATAAATAGGCTAAATGAGAGGCAAGCAGCATAACCACAGATAGAATCATAAGAGGAATGAACGGAATCGTAATACAAACAGAAACATATTGTTTTGGGTGCTATAAACATAAATTGGAAAACATACCAGTTTTGAATGAAAGACTGAATGCAGAATGAAGAGCAGTAATGTGAAGAACAGCAGAGTAGTAGTGTGTAAATGCAACAGAATAGGAGAATGGTAGAGCAATAACACAATAGAATCACTCAGTCTTGGCTTGCAGCCGACTGAGTTGCAAGTAAACAGCAAGAAAAGCAAGAGAGTGTATGTGTGTGTGCAGGAGAGAGCTTAAAATAGTATGTTTGTCCCCTTTGTTATTGAAAGACTAGAAGTATATATAGTTTGAAACTATGTAACAAATAAGGCAAGAATCATAGTTCAACAGTAAATCATGGAATTATGTACTAATTATTGTCACACCTCCTTTTTCACCCCTCGGATTAGTGAAGGGTAATAAGGGAGTTTTTCCAATTAAAGTGACATTATTTGATTTTGGGAATATTTATTAATTTCAGAGTAGCCACCCCGATTTTTTACGGTGTTCTGGGACACCATTTTATTTTGAAATCCCAAACCGAGGAAATCTTGACTCTGTTTTAATTTGTCTACGAACTAGAAATCCGGATTAGGAATTCTGTTAACCCGGGAGAAGGTGTTAGGCACTACCGAATTCCGTGGTTCTAGCACGGTTCGCTTAACTATTAATATTTGGCCTAATTATCAAATTATTTACATATTTTAAACCTATTGTGCTTTTTAGCCTTCACTTTTTAAAACGCTTTTAATATTTATGAATTTATCTTGAAATAAGTCACGATGTCGTGCACTTATTTGTTTTTGGACACATTATAACTACGCCACATGAAATGCACCCGCAATTACAACATGTGATTTTTATTATAGTTTGAAGTTGAAGACGGGGACATGAGTTGTCGCACCCCCGTGTAGATTACGTAGTCAAGACTATAGTCGTGATGGTTTTATAATGCCCATTTGTGGCGATGTTCGAATATTCTTTATGTTTTCTATTTGAAGGAGAATTTTAGTTTAAAAGCAATTTATGGATTTATCTTGGACAAGTTACGATGGCGTACACTTGTTGTTTTTGAGCACATGGCAAAAACGTCACATGAAATGCACCCGTGATTGCTATGTGCATTTTTATTAGTTGTTTAGAGTTAAGGGTCGGGGGATATAAGTTGCCACTCCCAAGTGTAGTTTATTTTAATTTTGAGGTAATATTCGATTTTCATCAAATTTCAAGCTAAAGGTATCATTCTACCTAAAAGATTATCTAAATGATATTCACTAGTCTAAAGACAACATGTTTCGGGCTATGGCCATATTTTAGCCCCAGATTGTTTCAACTCTTTTGGCCAATCCTAATTGTGGCTAAGTTTACAAAAAGGGTAAAAGCTATACAACTACAAAGAGAATCATGCCATCATATAGAAAAAGTCGAAATACTGATTTGCAAATCACTTATTTAAACAGTCAAATGAACACATAACACATTGACTGAAATAATTTTATCAACTTCAAATGAACTAAACTCATACTTTTGATATACACATTGAGTTCTACATATTTCTGTAAATTTTGGACTCTGAAGAACACGAGATAAATCTGATGAGAGAATACTTTGAATAGGAAATTCATATTTGTATATACTTCAAAATTCCTTTGATCTAAAAGTAGTCATTTCTAGAACATCAATAGGTATTTAAGGGGGTCATTTGGACAGGTTGATTTGAACGCAAAATTGTAAGAAAAGATTTAGAAAAGGGTGCCTTTGAATTTTTCAATCAAATCTGAATACTTAAAAGATTAATGCCTGAAACTTTGTACTTAAAATTGAGAATAAACAGCCTTGAGGCTAAGGGTTCTTCGTGTTTTCCAAGCCCACTGGATTATGCTCAGACCTTGACGGGCCATTATCAATAGCTTGGTCCATTTTAAACTATCCAGAATAGCCATGTTTGAGTCCGGTGTACTCAAAACAAATCTGGAGTTAATTATACACTTTTTTTTTCTGAAAATAATAGGAACACATACATACTGAAAGGAAGACTGCTAATATAAATAAATATAATGTCCAGTCTTATATTACAATGATTATGAAAAGGTAAGTCTGAGTAAATTACAAACCGAAACGAAATTACAACTTCTACTAAAAATACATTTTTTAGATAAAGAGAACTGAAAATTAAAGCTTCTAAACTGGTTGCTCCAACTTGGGTTCTCTATGACTATGNGGTGTACTCAAAACAAATCTGGAGTTAATTATACACTTTTTTTTTCTGAAAATAATAGGAACACATACATACTGAAAGGAAGACTGCTAATATAAATAAATATAATGTCCAGTCTTATATTACAATGATTATGAAAAGGTAAGTCTGAGTAAATTACAAACCGAAACGAAATTACAACTTCTACTAAAAATACATTTTTTAGATAAAGAGAACTGAAAATTAAAGCTTCTAAACTGGTTG
>ML392364.1:12738-72906 GCA_005239525.1 Nicotiana knightiana
TACCTGTTATATACATCGTTCCATGTTGTAGCGGGGAATTCTGTTAGACTCTCCTTAAGCTGTCTCGTGGCTTCTGAGCTTTTATCGTTCAGATTGCTTGCAAATACCATGGCTTCCTAATTATCAGGCACCCTGGGTAATTGCATTCTTTCTCGTTGAAACCTGTCTACAAACTCACGGAGTAGTTCCGTGTCTCCTTGTTTTATTTTGAATATGTCTTCCATTCTCTTCTCAACTTTTTGTGCACTAGAGTGTGCTTTTATAAACATATCTGCAAGCTCAGCAAAAGAGTCAATAGAATTTTCAGGGAGAAGAGAATACCAGCTTAGGGCCCCTTTGGTAAGTGTTTCCCCAAATTTTTTGACTAGGACTAATTCAATCTCTTGTTTCGTTAAGTTGTTGCCTTTTATCCCAGTAGTGCAAACAGTCACATGGTCGCGTGGGTCAGTTGTTCCATCATATTTGGGAACGTCAGGCATTTTAAACTTCTTGGGTATAGGCAAGGGTGCCGCACTTGGCTTCCAAGGTTGTTGAGAATATCTATCAACATCGATGCCTTTGATGATAGGTGGTACTCAAGGAATTTTTTCGATGCGATCATTCTACTCCTTCATCTATTTCTGCATGGTTAGCAGTAAATTTTGTAACTCTGAGTTATTAGATATTCCTGGTCTCGTTTTGAGAGATTCATTAGGAGTATCTCCTCTTCCCGAGTTTGCCAACCCAGATTGAGGATTTTACATGGTGATGGTATTATTGGGGGGTGGCGTCGGCGGTGTAGATAACGCTGCCGGTAATCCTCTCACAAATTCTTGCAAAGCTTGGCTCACATACTCTGCAACCATTTGCTTTACACGATCTTGTTTCACAGTTTGATCATTATCACCATTGTTGTTATTGGATCTTTCTAGGGATTTTTCCCTCGAACCACATGGGGTTCCTGAAGGCGATGGAACTGGGGTTCCTCTCCTTTGCTGGTTGTTGTCGTTAGGGTTTGACATAATTCAGAGGATATCACTTGAAAAGTAAGCCAAGATTATCAGATTCCCTGTAACAGAACCAACTTGTTTAACCAAAGAATTAGATCCTTTGACTAAAGCTTATTTTTAAGATGAATATGGGTTACCGATAATCAAGGTAATGGAGAAAAATGAATAATAGACAATATTGCAGAAATATAGAAAATCGAAGTTGATTGTATTCGAGAATCAGATGCCTTTACAAGTTGTATTCCCCTCCCTTATATAGGAGATTCTTACAACGTACGACTCTTGCTATTGTTACTCATTAATGACAAATTATGACATTAATGAGGCATTACAAAGGATAACGGTAATTGGGGTTCGGTTACATAACGTTCGAGTAATCAATTGTGGGCCTTGAATCTGCCCGTAGCTTTGTCTAGATTCATTCTGACCATGCCTCTCTCCCATTTTGATCAAGTTGAGTTTCCCGTGGCTGATAAGTTCGTGGGTTTATGTAACGACCCGACCGGTGTTTTCCTGTGTCCACGTGATTGGCTGAGTTGTCAAAAGCTGGCTCACATGTGAAACTCTTTTTTACCAATACACCGGGGGCCTCAGGTACGTTTAGGATGCTCATCGGGTGTTAATAGCACTTGGGAGATAGCTGAACCATTGATGGTTCTGGTGTCTTGCACCTACGATGGACCTTCCGCAGGTGCGGACACGCAGGTGCATCTAGGAGCTCGCAGGTGCGGACCTAGCCCAATCCCCCAATCCTTGCAGGTGCGGCCATTTGACCGCAGGTGCGACCCCAGGCCTTTTAGTGGGTTTTTTCACCTGAGATGATATTTATGCAGGTGCGGGATCGCATGTGCGGTCTCAGGGGCGCATGTGAAATTTCGAGACAATTATATCAGATTCGAGGGCTTAAGCCTATTTTCACCATTTCGAATTTTGGAGCTCGGGAGAGGCGATTTTTGGAGGCTTTTGCACCTGGGTAACTTAGGTAAGTGATTTCCATCCACTATAGATCAATTTCCATGATTCCAATCTTAAATCCAACCTTTAATTTCGAAAATTTTGGGTAGAAAATGGAAAAAATGGGATGAACTTCATAGACCAAATTATTGAGTTTTGATTGGGTTTTAAACCTCCGATTTGAGAGATTTTCATACGTTTAGACTCGTGAGTGAATGGGTGTCCGGAAAAATATAATTTTTACCCGATTTCGAGACGTGGGCCTGGGGAACGTTTTGGGCAAATTTCCTAATTTCGCGTATTAGCTTCGGACTTATTAATTATTTTGTTTCCTTGTGATGATATTTACGCTATGCAATCAAATTGTCTAGATTTGGGCCACCCGGAGTTGGGTACTCGTGGCAAGAGCGTGGTATTGAGTTGATTAGCGCAGTCAAGGTAAGTATCTTGCCTAACCTTGTGTGGGGGAACTACCCATTAGGATTGAGTCTTTTATGTTGATTGTAGTCCGCGTACGTGAGGACGAGTGTGTACTCAAACTTATTTGCAAATAGATTGCCCTTTAGGCATTTTTGGGTCCTTATGTTCCCCGTATATGAATTGAACTTGTTATATCTGAATTCCTGATTTCGAATCTCATCTCCTCCTGTTCAAGTTAGAAGTACTTGCCTAGCATTCCTTGTTTCTTATATGATCTTAATTGACTTAAATGAAGACCTTGTTTTTCCTACCATTATCCTATGTCTTCCTTGATATGCTGTCGAATCACTGGGCATTGTTCAAACTGAGTTTATTCGGTGAAGCTAATTGTCTAAGTGATATTGGTTATAGCTGATTCCTTTGCCGGGATGATTTGGTTTCTTGGTTGCGAACGTGAATGTATAGAATAATTGCTATATTTGTCTTGTCTTCCCTTCGTTATGCTGTTCTCTCTTTGTGTTTGGCATCCCTCTCAGTGGCTACTTCTTATGAGCGAGTTGTTACCACTTTTGTGAATTAAGACTTGTATTGATTTGCTCATCACACTTTGTATTTCGGCCTTGTTTGGTTTCGCTGGTTGTGGCAATATATGTTGTTTCTGTCGCATTCTGGTTGTTTTTCTCAGTGGTTGCATTGCATATTTAAATTGGGACTACAGACAGAGATCCGGGAGCTTTCCCCCTGTACTACATCACATATTTAAATTGGGACTACGGACAGAGATCCGGGAGCTTTCCCCCTATACTGCATCACATATTTAAATTGGGACTACAGACAGAGATCCGGGAGCTTTCGCCCTGTACTGCATTGCATGACAAATTCTGACTGGCGGACTGAGTTCTGGTAGCTTTATGATTGAGGAGATTTGAATCGAAAGATATAAATATATATATATTGAAAAGTATAGCTGAAAAGCAATTATCTCCAGGAAAAGTTATGTCTAAAGGACTTCTTTTCGAAAGTATATTTGAAAAACATGTGTCTTGCAGTATGATGATATTTGAAAGAGTAGTACTTGAGAAAATATATTTTGAACATCACGTATTTTGATGATATTTGAAAGAGTAGTACTTGGGAAAATATATTTTGAACATCACGTGTTTTGATGATATTTGAAAGAGCAGTACTTGGGAAAATATATTTTGAACATCACGTGATTTGAAGATACTTGAAAAAGAAGTATTTGGGAAAGTGTATTTGAACACCCTGTATTTGAAGAGACTATGTTATAAAGATTTCTCTTTATAAAGATTTATAAATATGCATTCTGAGAAAGTATGTTTCAAATAAGAAATTTCTCTATTCCGAAACGATTATATCTTTAAAGTTTTCTAAATGAACTCACGATTTAAAGGTTTTCACTCGAAGGTTTGACCAGTTTTATTGAGTCATTGGCTAAGGCTTGACGTGAGTAAATTGATGTAGTGCTGAGTTGCTTATGTTTTTGTTGGGTTGTAGCTCCCGCCATTTGGTTTGCATCCTTTCCATTCTCTTTGCGTATTTTTATTATGCTGTCCGTTGATCGTGATTATTGAATTTTCTTTCTTATTGTTCGATCGTATCGTTAATTACATTGAGAAATATTTAGATAGATATTTTGGTTCGGTCATTTATACATCTATGCCTTTTTACTTATTAGACCGGTGGTGTCTTGACTAGTCCTCGTCACTACTTCACCGAGGTTAGTCTTGATACTTACTGGGCACCGCTGTGGTGTGCTCATACTACACTTTTGCACATTTTTGTGTGCAGCTTCAGGCTATGGTTGTTGGTAGCTGCGCAAATCATTGCTAAGGAGACTCAAGGTAACCTGTTGCTGCGTTCGCAGGCTTCGGAGTCACCTTCCTGTTTTATTTCTATTCAACTGTACTTACTTATTCCTAGACACTTGTACTTAGATTTGATAGAAAGATTTCGTAGTGCTTATGACTTGTATTTACCGGGTTTTGGGAAATTGTAAACTCTATCAAGAATTCTATTTCAATTTTTTTTTAAATTCCTTTACTATTGTTGTTGTTCAGTGGAAATGTTAGGCTTACCTAGTCCCTAAGACTAGGTGCCATCACGATACCCAACGGAGGGAAATTTTGGTCATGACAAGTTGGTATCAGAGCTCTAGGTTCATAGGTGCTACGAGTCATAAGCGAGTTTGGTAGAGTCTTGCGGATCGGTACAGAGACGTCTGTACCTATCTTCCAGAGGCTACGGAATTATCAGGACAATTTCACTTCCTTCATTCCTATCGTGCGAGTTCATTGATCTTGAAGTTTGAAATTATCATCTCATTCTCTCACTGATGGTGAGGACACGATCGGTGGTTCCGGATGATGTTACCCCGAAGCAAATGTCACAATGGTCAGAGGCAGAGGCCAACGAGGAGCACGTGCCGCAGTTAAGACGCCTACCAGAGCAGTCGTTGAGGAGTCGCCAGTAGTCCTAGTTAGGGGAAAGGTATTTGGGGTGCCTGTTGCTACCCCGGACTTCAGAAGACCGGAGCGTAATTTTGAGTACAATTGGTATATCGGCTCAGGCAGGGTTGATTCTAGTGCACCAGTTGCTTCACAGATCAGGGGAGGAGTTCAGACTCCCACCGTCTACACTCCAGAGCAGCGAGATCATATTGGTCAAGTTCCAGTTGTCATGGAAGCACGACATGTGGTTCCAGTTCAGCCCGTGGTTAGGACAACAACATCAGAGGTAGAGCATCTTGGGATTTAGAGGTACTGGAAGTACCACCCTTCTATCTTTCAGTGGATTGGCGGCGGGTAATGCCTAGGATTTTCTGGAGAGTGTCACCATATTCTTCGTACTTAAGGTTTTGTGGAGATGAGCGGGATTGCTTTTGTCACGTCTCAGGTCCACAGTAGTGGATTGATCAGTGGTGGCGGCATATGAGTTGGGGTAGCCTGACCGAGTTAGCTTTACTAGCATGGATTCAGTTTTCGTAGATGTTTTGAGGGAGGTTGCACCTCAGTTCCGTCGGGATGTACATCGCATGGAGTTTGAGCAGTTGCGTTAGGGCGCTATGTCCCTATTGGAGTACGCCGTCAGATTCAGTGAGTTGGCCAGATATACACCTCACTTTGTTGCTTCAGTTAGGAGGTGAGTCCGTAGATTCATTGAGGGACTCAGGAACGGTATAGAATCTTGGGTCAACCAGTTCAGTTGCATTACAAGCTTCTCATGGGAGTGTTTCAGATACTCATGGGTCTCAGAGGATCCGTATCGTATGTCTTCCACAACCACACCGGCAGAGAGATTATTTTCAGTGTGGAGATGTTAGCCACAGGGTGAGAGATTGTTCCAGGATTCAGGTGGAAGAGTTATAGCAGGGTGTTCATGTGGATAGAATGCACCTAAGAGGGGGAGGCCCGACCCGTTGATGTGTTGCATATAGTAGGCTAGAGGCCGTCGTATCAGATATCATCACCCAAGTATGGCTTGATGTGCTAAAGTGGGGTACCATTGTATTCACTATAGTCCTGTTGGTCAGGACAAGTTCCCATTATTTGTTGTCTCATTTATGAGTGAGTTTCATGTATTGCACTTTATTTTTGTTCTTGCTCTTATTGGGAGATTCTATGAGTAGTAGCCGTGTCTATCATTGTTTTATTCATCCTTTCTAGTGGTCAAACTGGAAGTGAGTCCATGTCGTCCTTCGCGGTAAGATTTATGTAATTCTCCTGAGCATTTTGTTTTCGAGCTGTGATTTGGTACTCCATTGAGATGTGAGTAAGTGAGCGCTATGATTTTGTTAGCCGAGACAAATTAGCGGGAGATCTCTATTGGTATGATATATATTCGACATGTGTCGTAGAGTGAGGGTAAGACCCTCGTGATTCTTTGTGATTTTATATGTTTGGACCGGGCTGAGTATCGCGGTGCAATTTTTATCAGGATGGCATCCTTGTGATTTGTTCATATGCTTTGCTTCTCTCTTATTATATTGCTTTTGGTAAGTCAGTATCTATAGAGAGTTATTCTTATGGGCTTGTTTGATAGTACCTTTATATATGCTTCTATCTTTCCTACTCAGCCATTTGTTTATGTGCTTCTTTAGTTCAGTTTGCGGGATGTGTGCCCGGTGGTGTTAGATGTGACTCGGTGATTCGGGTGTCTACTGATGAGGTTTTCGTGTTTATTGCATCATTATCGGTATTATGGGATTTGGAAACAGAGTTCTTCCATATGTGGGAGTAATTGCGAATGTTGAGTTGATTTCGGGTAGTTATGGTGATCAAAAGTGCTATTGAGCCTATGTGTGATGTGCTATGTTGTGTGGCCGTGCCTTATGGGCGTAGACGTGAGTTGGTGCAGCTGGTTGAGGCTAATACCGGATATGGATTCAAAATCGGTTCTTTTGGACATGAGTAGAAAGTGAGGAATTGAGGTATGAGGCTTATCGATGATGTTGAGAAGGCTATATGGTAGTTGTGATGGTGTCATCAGGTTTATGTAGGTTGGGGTTACGTGGGATCACCCGCGGGTGTGTGAATGCGCAATCAGTGATTTGATGAGTTCCAAGTGAATCTTAGCACGTTCGAGGACGAACGTTTGTTTAAGAGGGGGAGATTGTGATGACCCAAAAAAGGTCACCCTGTATATTCTATCTTCTGTCTTACGAGGTCGTGAAAAACTCCTTCTATCTCACCTCGATTTGCGTGTGCATCCCGGGCGTGTAGCCGGGAATCCTTTATGTGAAAAACTAATAAAATAAAAATTTTGTATTGGAAATTTGAACAAAGTTGACTTCAGTCAACGTTTTTGGTAAACGAACCCGCACCCGTGATTTGACGGTCCCGGAGGGTCGGTAGGAAAATATGGGACTTGGGCGTATGCCCTGAATCGAATTCCGAGGTCCCAAGCCCGAGAAATGAATTTTTAAAGAAAATTGTTTTCTAAAAAAGATAAAGGTTTTTGAAAATATTATTTGAGGTGAAACGTGTGATATCGGGCCCGTATTATGATTCCAAAGCCCGGTACAGGTTCGATATGATTTATATGTGTTATCTTTGAAATTTGGTACGAAACCGACTTAGTTTGACATGATTCGGACCTTAAATGCAAAACTTAATGTTTGTAGAAGTTTGAAGAATTTTCATGAACTTTTAGTTTAATTCATCGTGTTAGTGTTGTTTTATATTGTTTGAAACCTCGAGCGAATCCGTGTTAGGTTATACGACTTGTGTGTGTGGTTGGACGGGGTCCCGGGGGCCTCGGGTACATTTAGGATGCTTATCGGGTGTTAATAGCACTTAGGAGACAGCTGAACCATTGCTGGTTCTGGTGTCTCGCACCTGCGATGGACCTTCTGCAGGTGCATCGAGGAACTCGCAGGTGCGGCCATTTGACCGCAGGTGCGACCCCAGGCCTTTAGTGGGTTTTTGCACCTGCGATGGTATTTCTGCAGGTGCGGTCCCAGGGGTGCAGGTGCGAAATTTCTGGACAATTATATCAGATTCGAGGGCTTAAGCCTATTTTCACCATTTCGAATTTTGGAGCTCGGGAGAGGCAATTTTTGGAGGCTTTTGCACCTGGGTAACTTGGGTAAGTGATTTCCATCCATTATAGATCAATTTCCATGATTCCAATCTTAAATCCAACCTTTAATTTTGAAAATTTTGGGTAGAAAATGGAAAAAATTGGATGAACTTCATAGACCAAATTATTGAGTTTTGATTGGATTTTTGACCTCCGATTTGAGAGACTTTCATATGTTTAGACTCGTGAGCGAGTGGGTGTCCGAAAAATATAATTTTTACCCGATTCCGAGACTTGGGCTCGGGGAAATTTTTGGGTGAATTTCCTAATTTCGCGTATTAGCTTCGGACTTATTAATTATTTTGTTTCCTTGTGATGATACTTACACTATGCAATCGAATTGTCTACATTTGGGCCACCCGGAGTTGGGTACTCGTGGCAAGAGCGTGGTATTGATTTGATTAGCGCAGTCAAGGTAAGTATCTTACCTAACCTTGTGTGGGGGAACTACCCTTTATGATTAAGTCTTCTATGTTGATTGTAGTCTGCATACGCGAGGTGACGAGTGTGTACTAGAACTTATTTGCAAATAGATTGCCCTTTAGGCATTTTTGGGTCCTTATGTTCCCCGTATATGAATTAAACTTGTTATATCCGAATTCCTTATTTCTAATCTCATCTCCTCCTGTTCAAGTTAGAAGTACTTGCCTAGCATTCCTTGTTTCTTATATGATCTTAATTGACTTAAATGAAGACCTTGTATTTCCTACCGTTATGCTATGTCTTCCTTCATATGCTACCTAATTACTGAGCATTGTTCAAACTGAGTTTATTCGGTGAAGCTAATTGTCTAAGTGAGATTGGTTATAGTTGATTCCCTTGCCGGGATGATTTGGTTTCTTGGTTCCGAACTTGAATGTATAGAATAGTTGCTACATTTGTCTTGTCTTCCCCTTGTTATGATGTTGTCTCTTTGTGTTTGGCATCCCTCTCAGTGGCTACTTCTTATGAGCGAGTTGTTACCACTTTTGTGAATTAAGCCTTGTATTGATCTGCTCATTGCACTTTGTATTTCGGCCTTGTTTGCTTTCGCACCAGTTGTGGAAATATAGGTTGTTTCTGTCGCATTCTGGTTGTTTTTCTCAGTGGTTGCATTGCATATTTAAATTGGGACTACAGACAGAGATCCGGGAGCTTTCCCCCTGTACTGCATCACATATTTAAATTGGGACTAAGGACGGAGATCCGGGAGTTTTCCCCTTGTACATCATCACATATTTAAATTGGGACTACGAAGATAGATCCGGGAGGTTTCCCCATGTAGTGCATCACATATTTAAATTGGGACTACGGACAGAGATCCGGGAGCTTTCCCCCTGTACTGCATTGCATAACAAACTCTGCTATATCCTTTTTCATTCTGTCCCAGCAATATACTTCCCTGATATCGTGATACATCTTTGTCGCTCCTGGATGGATAGAATAACGAGAATCGTGAGTTTTTCCCATAACCTGCCGGCGGAGCCCTGCAACATTAGGGACACATAATCATCCTCGATATCTAACGACCCCATCTTCTATAACCTAAAATGGTGTCTTCTCCTTCTGAGGGGTGGTATACCTATAATGAACTAACACAGGATCCTCGTACTGGCGTTCCTTCACTTCAGTTACTAACGAGGATGTTGTCATATCCTGAATAGTAATTCCAATATCACCTGAGTCCAGTAATCGAACTCCAAGACTAGCTAGCTGATGAATCTCATGGGCTATTCCCCTCTTCTCTGGATGTAAATATGAGAGGCTACTGATAGATCTACGGCTGAGGGAATCGGCTACCACGTTCGCTTTCCCCTGATGGTATAAAATATCAACTTCATAATCTTTAAGTAGCTACAACCAACTCCTTTGACGTAAATTTAATTCCTTTTGCTTGAAGATCCATTGGAGGCATTTATGATCTGTATAGATATCAACATGAATTCCATACAAGTAGTGTCTCCACATCTTTAGTGCACGAATCCATGCGGCTTACTCTAAATCGTGGGTCGGGTAATTCTTCTCGTGCTTTCTCAGTTATCTAGAAGCATAAGATACAACCTTACCATGCTGCATCAGTACATAACCCAACCCAACGCCCGAGGTGTCACAATAGATAACATAACCATCGGTCCCTTCTGGGAGCGTTAGAACCGGTATAGAAGTCAATATGTCCTTCAAAACTTACCAGTACATGGGATTGGTTGTACTGATACTGCACTCTGTACCTTTTGTGCAGATCCAGGTTTAGGTCCGAGCTGATTTTGGGTAGTAGCTGACACCTGCGCAGGAGACACGAGGTAGATCCGCTGATGTCCGCAAATTCCTTTAGTCTCTTCCTTTATCTCCATTTACTATTTTATTTAATTCACAAACAGTTCTACAATTTCTTTCAGCCACAAACTTGTAGTAAATTCTTAGTAGTCCGTGAATTGTGACTCCAGACCCTGGGTAGTTAGATACTAGTATTATTTTCGTAGTACCGTTATATCATTTCACTTGTTATTTTGGTATCATGCGATGTATGGTAGTAGAACTTCATATATGTTTTTAATTGTTTTAATGTCGTAACTCTCTAATGTTGGCTTGCCAAGCAAGTATAGAGTTAGGCGCCATCACGGTCCCGACAGTGGAAATTTGGGTCGTGATATAATACATGATACTGAAATACTGAATCATATTGAATTACATGATACTCGAATACTGAATAGAACTAGACTAAGACATGTATTCATGAACTGATTATGAAAATGGGAACTTCAACTGTGTTATGACATGCTGAGTAATCTAGACTAAGACTCATGTGCATCAAATCTAAGTCTATATTGATTACGCACTGATTTCACAACGTTCAGAATAAAAGTCATGAACGAGTTATGAAGAATAGAAATTCTGCAACTATTTAAGGATATAGACTTAACTATATTTATGAGGAAATTAGTAATGTGGTGAAAGAAACATAGTGTAGGAAGAATCATTAAAATTCCCAAACATAGAGAGTTAGCCTCACATACCTTAAATTCCTGCCCTTGAGAATAATACAACATTTGTCAACTCTTTCAACTTTAACCTATAGCAATACAAGTCAAAGAGATCCCATATTAGCTATGATACTCAGGTTTTGGTCACTTAAGCATTTTATCAAACACTTGGTGAGAATAAAGCTTCATAGTCCTTAGTAATGGTGTTTCTATACCCATAACCCATTCTCTTACTCCTAGATAAATTCTAAAGCCTCAAATGGTAATAAGCAACATCATTCTTCATCATCCAAAAGATAAACAACACCCTTAACCAATAATCAACAATCAACAACCCAAATCTATAATCGTTCATGCTATTATATCAAGCCCATCAACTCATATCTCATGAACTAGAGCCTATAATCATTAATCCAGTGTTAGAATCAATTAGAGCGTGAAGACATTATCTTTTTGAAGTTCAATCCCCTTGAATTCGAGTTCTAGGGTTCCTTCTCTCAACAATGATGTCCCAATCGAATATTTAATGATATGGAGGTTTTATCCATGATAATAAAATGTTGGAAAATTAAAATTAACTTAGGATTACTATTAGAACTTACCTTGGATGGTGGAGGGACCTTTAAGGAGGTAGGTTTTTGAGAGCTCGCCTTCCTAGAGCAAGTTTTTGTGTTTTGGGGGTGTGGTAATGAAGTAGGGCTTTAAAATAACCCTCCAAGTGCGCCCCCGTGCACCTGACCACGCAAAATGGCAGTAGCACTGCTACAAGTGTGCAGCCGCGCACATGACCCTCCGGGCGCGCATCTGGGCATGCATATCGCGGACTGCTCTATATAACACACGTAGGTTTTTTCACAACGATCCGTTCGGCTCCATAATATATTGTTGGAAAGCTATTTCAAAGGGCTACAACTTTCATCTTTTAAGTTTTCCCAAATTCCTTATGCATTTTCACTAAATCTTGCTGGATAACGGACCTTTGTAAACTTAGTCAATTTTGTCGAATCTTATGCACCCCACTCTCGTCATCTCGATTTTGAAATAATTATTTTCACCCATACTCATCATGCTAGGACTTCATATGTCTAAAATATTAAATTAATACCCATTTAATAAATCCACACCTAAGGTGAATGTACGCAGTGTTACAATAGCTATGAATTCTTAGCTACAAATATGAAAATCGTGGCTGATACTTAACAATAGTCACAAAAATTAAAATCCCATGGATATTTCCAATCGCATACATTTTCTTAGATACAAAAATGAAATTGACAAAGCTAATTCCTTATTTTTTCTATAGTTGCTAAATGTTATGGCAATAATTACCCAAATAGCTACAAATTTATTGCTACAATAAATTTTTGTAGCTAATTGCACATTTTTCCACGCAATTAAAATTACTATAGCAATAAAAACCTTATAGCCACAAAAAATTACTTGAAATAAAATATTATAGCTAAATAAAATTTTTTGCTTCAAGTTATAATAATTTGTGGCAATAGTCATTTTAATAAATAGCTATAAACTCATTGCTACAGTAAAATTTCGCAGCTACCTGTAAGTTTTTGCCACATGCTTGACGTGGTTGTAGCAATTGCATCATTTTAGCAAGTATTTACTTGAAACAAAATGTTGTCTTTTTTTTGGTAAATAGTGAAATGTTATATATATAACTTAAGTCATTGCATACAGCGAGAGGTCTTCCTTAGTTGTTATCCTACTCATACTACTGCTAGTAATACAATTCGTACTAGTCGCAACATTACAAGCTAAAGTATCGTTGCTATTTGTTAATGTCGTATTTAAAAAGATATGTTGGCCTGGACTCTGATTTATGGTGTGCAAAAAGAGAGTATCCGTGCTTATCTTTTTTCCAGGTTTGTACTGCACAAATTGGAGGATCATCATAGGCTTGTAGCTGAAAATTTCTTTCCAAAAATCTGCCTGTGCGAGCTAAGCTATCTGCTAACCTATTTTGTTCTCTGTATGCATGGGTAACAAGCGGGTCATGGTTTCCTTCAGTAGGTGCTTGCAATCACATAAGAGGTTAGCTAAGTGGCAGTTATCAGTATTAAGTAAGGTGATGGCCTCCTTGGCATCAAGTTCTACATGTAGTGGCATGAGGTTGTGATCCTTCGTCAGCATGAGCCCTTGAAGGAGTGCATACAATTCTGTTGCTAAGCTGCTTTGTTTAGGCATATTACCCACAAATCCTTTTATCCAATCCCCTTTGTTATTTCTAATGACACCCCCAATACCATTTGTAGAAGAAAATTTTTTCTCTCCATCTGTGTTGAGCTTATATATATTAGGCGCCGGTGGTATCCATTTTAGAGGTACTTTAGTAAGTATTTTGGGGCTTGTTATATGATTTGCTAAGTAGCAGTATTTCGTTGCAAGGTGAATTGTGGTACTAATCTTAACTAAAGAATTGGCCCTTTCATAAAGATTTTTATTTCTAGTAGTCCAAATGTTCCAGAGACTTAATGCTAAAAAAGTTTTAGGATTTACTTTATTGGGGAATTTGTTATTGTCATAGTAGATAAGTTGTTTGAGCCAATTTTAAGGATCAATAATGTGTAATAATGTGTTTATATAATTTTTCATTCCAATGCTGGGCGAATATTGTGTTGCCCTAAAACATTTCAAAAAAACATGATGGCTATTTTCATCTTTTAGAAAACAGTTAGTGCACGTACGAGTATGAACTATTTTTCATTTATGAAGATTGTATAGAGTAGGTAGCATGTCATGGCATAGTAACCAAATAAAAGACCTAATTTTGTGTGGATAGGGAGATCCCAAATCCATTTAAAATTGTAAGAAGAGACGTTATTTGTAAAACCTTGGCTACGAATACTTTGGTACATATAATTAACAGTAAAATTCCCGGTGCTAGTTAAACCCCAATAAATTTTGTTCGGGTTCTTGCTATGTCTTGATATATATTGACTTTGTATTAAAGCTTTTATTTCAAGCGGTAACTCAAAAGAGATTTTCGACCAAGCCCATCCATTATGGCTATGGATGCTACTTACGGTAGTGTTGCTTGTGTTGCATGTAAAGGGACCCTCAATTAATGACCTTAGGGTTGTCCCATTTTTTACCCAGCTGTCCGTCCAAAACTTAATATGATTACCCGTTCCGACATGCCATTGTAGGCCCTGCTGACAGTCATGCCAACCTTGGAGTATATTGCGCCATGTAGCCGATGTATAATAATTAGGTTTCTTTTAAAGATGTTTATTAGTAAGGACTTTAACCCATAGAGAGTTAGGATTATGGAAAGCTCGCCATGCTAATCCTGCTAGTAGGGCAGTATTTTTGATTTTAAGTTTTTGGATACCTAGTACCCCATCTTTGATTGGTTGAGTTATTTTTTCCCATTTAATAAGGTGTACTTTTCTTTTTGATGGAGTGGTACTCCAAAGAAATTTTTTTTGGTACTATTCCATTCTTTTGATAATGTTGGTTGGCAACTTAATGTACTGCATTATATGATTAGGCAAGTTGTTAAGAGTCGATTTAATGAGAGTAGTACGTCCTGCTAGAGTTAAGAAGTTAGTCTTCCAACCCGCCAATTTTGATCTAAAGTTGACAAGGAGAAATTGGATATCAGTATTCGTAGGTTTTGCGTTGAATAATGGAAAGCCTAGGTACTTCCCAAAACGTTTACCTTATGATATTTGAAAACATCTTAAGGCTAATTCCTTGTCATGGCTATTGTAGTTGTTTGAGAAAAAAATCCGTGATTTCTCAAAATTTATTTTTTGACCTGAGAGAGTGGTAAACGTATTTAACTCATCAGTGATAGCATTAAAACTTGTAGGAGTTATTTTAGAGAATAGAATCAAGTCATCTGCAAAGAACAGATGGGATAGCTTAGGACTTTATTGAGACAAACTAATTGGTGACCATTGAAGGTGGTCCACCGAGAGATTAATGTATCTAGATAACATTTCCATACATAGAATAAAAATGTAAGGGGATAAAGAATCTCCTTGCCTGATACCCCTTGTAGGTGTGAAGTAAGGAGTATGAGATCCATTTATAAGTATTGAAGTAGAAGTTGTGGTAATACAAGACATAATTAAGGTAATAGTGTGTGTGGAAAATCAAAAATAAGTTAGGGTATGTTTTATGAATGACCACTCTAACCGGTCAAAAACTTTTTCTAAATCTAGTTTTAGTAGCATATAACCTTTCTTTCCTTTCATTTTATGAAAGTATGATAAAGCTTCTTGTACTATGATAGCATT
The DNA here is from genome assembly GCA_005239525.1 of Nicotiana knightiana. Classification (NCBI taxonomy): domain Eukaryota; kingdom Viridiplantae; phylum Streptophyta; class Magnoliopsida; order Solanales; family Solanaceae; genus Nicotiana; species Nicotiana knightiana. The sequence goes on from ML392364.1 coordinate 27,925, forward strand.
GTCAGATGCTGTTTTACCCGGCTGGAAACTTGTTTGTGTTGGGCCTATTATGTGGGGTATAATAGATTTAAGGCGATTAACTAAAACTTTTGTAATCAACTTATAACTAGTGTTACAAAAGCTAATAGGCCGATACTGTTGGATAGTTCGAGGGTTTTTAACTTTAGGAATCAAACAAATATATGTTTTATTCACTGGTTGAGGAATTGAATTGGCCATGAAAGTGTTATGACAAAATTTCTTAACATTGTTTCCTACTATATGCCATTATTTTTGGTAAAAGTAAGGATGTAGCCCATCTGGTCCTGGTGCTTTATAGGGTTGAAAACTATTAATAGCGTTTGTAATTTCCATATCTTGCAATGGAATGTTTAATGTTTTAAATAGTTCATTAATAAGATGAGGTGGAGGATTGGTGTTAATTAATAGTTTGGACTAAGCTTGGTCAATGGTGAATAATTGATTGTAGAAATCCTGTATAATGTTATTAATATCAGCTTGGTCATAGTGCTAATTACTCACCTTATCATGCAAATAGGCGATTATGTTTCTTCTTCTTCTATGTAAGGTGGACATGTGAAAACATTTAGTGTTAGCATCACCATTATTAAGCCAAGTAAGTCGTGATTTTAATTTCAAAAAGTCCTCCTCCATTCTAACTATATTACTAAACTCATTATTCAATTCTACTTCTAGGTTTTTCAAGAACACACTGTGGGGATATTTATAAGAAGACTGTAGCCCTTTGAGACGAGCTAGAATATTTTTTTTACGTGCAAAGATGTTACCAAACACATCCTTATTCCAAACAGTGACAACTTCTTGGAATATTTTTGTAGATTGAATTATATTAAGGTCCTGTGCCCAAGCTTGCTCAACCAATTGATGGAATTGTGGATGAGTAACCCGCATAGGTTCAAATCTAAATACTTTTGAAGGTATTTTAATGTAATTGTCCAAAGATAGTAATATAGGACAATGATCAGAATATGTTCCAGGTAGGTGATGCACGTTAGCTTCTGGGAACATTTTTATCCAATCATAATTTGCGAAAAACCTATCTAGCCTTTATAATATAATATGATTGTGCTTACGATTGTTTGTCCAGGTGAACGTACTACCCATATAACCTAAGTCAACTAGATTAGAATAATTAATACACCTACTAAACTTGTATCCTGTTAGCACTATGTGGCAGACCACCAAATTTCTCACTAAGAAATAATATTTCATTAAAGTCTTCCCCAATCACCCAGGGCATACAATAGTTATCATGCATAAACATCATATGATCCCAAAGATTAAAACACAAAGAAGCAATTGTACTCGCGTAAATAGCAGAGAACATCCATTTTGGTTTTGAAGGACTTACATGGACAATACAGTGTATTTCCTGCTCAGTCATCCTAAGATCATCCACTTTGATATGCTCTTCATTACAAAACACGACTAACCCTCCAATAAGACCATTAACAGGGACCTGTGCCATGTTATTGAATTGATAGGCATCCCTAAGCTTACTGTGATCGTGCATGTGAGTTTCCAACAAGACAACAAGGGCAGGTCTATGGTTGTCCAGAAGTGACCTAAAATGACGTCTAAATTCAGGATTGTGTGACCCCCTACAATTCCATACAAGGATATTCATGATTCTAACCAAAGGAACATTTGTCGGGGAACTAGGGTTCAGGAGCACCTCCTCCTGCTGAGTCGTCTGAACTTGAATCGCCACTGGAATAGATGGTGGAGGGAGAGTGGGAATTATTACCATCACATATTTTCCTGCTGCTCGATTTTTATTGACTTTGAAATTGAGACTGAATCTTATCAACTCCGGTGGACATTTGAGGATAAACTTTTTTTTGTACCTTTCTTTGAAGTTGAAGAAGTGAACACTTGTCATCCATAGAAACTCTGTCCTGGTCCCCCTTAACTCCTCTAGAATTTGGGCCAGATCGTGCCTTGTATCCATGTCGAGTTCTTGAAGAGATGGAGGTTGAGGAGAGGAAGGGTTGTTTGGTGGGGTCAGTGCCTCCAATGGGCTGCCTGGAGTCGAGTATGGTGCTAGTGGGTTGAAGGATGTTAGGTTCTGAAACCATGGTGCATATACCTGGCCCATATGGTGTGGAGAATAAAATGGAAGGAGGTTGGAGAGATGTTGGGGAGTTGCATGGTGGGTCTGCATGGACGACATCCATGGGGAAGGAGTGGGAGATGGAGTATGGTACTCCAGCATGAATGACTGGTTGTTGGTGTACCACTGATTCTGAGCCACTGCCTCCATTCCTAGTCTCATTCCTTCCGTTACTATCTCCGCTAAATGAGATGGGTTCTGCATTAGCAAGATTACTTCCTGGCCATTTATTTCCATCGTAAATACTAGTGCATGGCCCTTTAGTCCCATCTCTAACCAAGACCGTAGAGGAAAATCCATCATCTCCGTTTGACATGTGTAAACCAGTGGTGTGTTTGCGTGGGACATGGGAGGTCCATGCATGTTCAATCGAGGAAGATGAAATAACTGGTTGTTGTCCAGGTTGTTTCTGGGAGTGTTGTTGGCAGAGTGTGTTAGAGAGGGTTGTTGCATGGTTATTGAAAGTAGTAGTTTGTTCTGTGGCAATAGATGTGGTCGTGTGGTTAGGGAAATCAGTGGTGGGGTTGTATACATCTAAGGAGGAAATATTTGTAGGCTTTAAACTTGTAGTGTTGTGAGTGTGATTATCACATGGGGAGTAATTATTTGTGGAGCATGGGAACTTGGTGGGACTAGGGGGGTTATAGGTTACTGTGGCATGCAAATTAGGATGACGAGTGCTTTCGTGTATTCCACTAGCCATAGTGTGTGCATGTGATAAGATAGGAATGGTAGGAGGTGATTGGTTGTTGCATGGTAACAACTCACGATATTTAATGAATGAGTGATGTGTCGTGCTGGGGAGTGATGGTGTGGGTATAGGAGGAAAGACTCTAGTTCGACTAGGGTTTAATGAGTCAAGATTTTCAATCAATGGGTTACTCTTATGGGTAAGTGTATGAACAGTACCATTCTTGTCTTTATCAAAACCTGTTAATAGATTACCCTTTGTCTCTTGTGTTAATTTTGGGCTAACTAGTTGGGTCTCCTCATTAATTTGTGTTGGGCCTAAATCTAGGTCCATTCAAACTTCAAACTTATTAGAAGGGGTGTTGTGATTAGCATGGGTTATGGGAGGATTAATGTGCAAATTTTGGGCCGTTAGAGGCCCAGTAGTGGTAGTAGTCTTACCTTTGGTCACCTTTGGACCTTCAGCCGCCTCCTCAGCCGCCCTATAGTTCCCTGCCTGTTTCATGGACTTACCTCTACCGGCAAACTTTGAAAACTGGACTGTCTTCCAATTATATGTTTGTATCTCTGTATGTGGCATTATAGTAGACGTACTGGTTGAGGCTCCTTGCACAAATTGTTATGTGTGAATCTTTGACCATGCTTCAGTTGCATGGACAAAGTGACCACAGTTTTTTCATAGAATATTTAGTCCTTCGTAAAGTAGATCCTGCATATGATGACCTAGTAGAATATGTGCTTAAAGGGGCTTCTCCAATGCTACTTCAATACATATTCGAGCATATCTACCACGTGCAGTTGTGCATGTACAGGCGTCAACCTTGAGTAATCTACCGAGTTTAGAACCAATTTTGTATAATATTTGTTCATCATAGAACTCAGTAGGTAGTTCTAGCAATCACACCCATATTGCAGAGTATGTTAACTGTGTTGCAGAAGCAATAAACTTCGGCTCCCATCGCCTGACGTACAAAAAATGGTTTAAGACAAACCATGGTCCTCCATGCAGCGCCTTAGTCAAGTTTTCTTCTTTGTGAAATTTTATTAAGAAATATCCCAAACCTAAATCTGTTAGCGCTATTTTCTCCGTAGGATTCCATAAGGCAATTAACTTAGCTTGCAGTATTTGATGTGTAATCTTCCTCCCAAATACCTTTACTATGATAGAATTTATCCAAGGTGTATATACCGACATTTTTCCTCTGTTGTGATGGGGATAAATATTTCCTCATCTTGACCTTCGTTTAGTCTTTCGTCCTCCAAGTTAATGTTTTGTTCCACACGCTCTGTAACGACCCGACCGGTCGTTTTGAGCTCTAGCGCATCGTTCAGCGGTTTGAAGTCGTGAGTAGCTCCATTTCAGTTATTATTACTTATTGGTGTGGTCGGAATTGAATTTCAAAAAGTTTAGAGTTGGTTTGGAAAGAAAATTCTCATTTCAGAAGCCTTAAGTTGGAGAAATTGACTAAGATTGGAATTTTTGAGTAAACGACCTCCGGATCAAGACTTGAAGGTTCCAGCAGGTTTGTATGATGATTTCGAAATTGGGCGTATGTCCAGATCGGGTTTTGGATAAACCGGGAGCGGTTCGGCGTATATTGTGGAAGTTAGTATTTTGAAGAAAATTTCCTAAGTTTTGCTTGAATCGCATTTCAGTGTTATTGATGTCCGTTTCGGATTTCGAGTCTGGAAATAGCTTCGTATGGTGATTCTGGAGTTGGGAGCACGATCAGAGGTGAATTCGGATGTCAGTAGGTCATTTTGAAGTCATTTGGCTAACGATAGAAATTTGAAGGTTTTCGAGAAATCTGACCGGAAGTGGAAATTTTGATATCGGAGTCGGAATGTTATTCCGGAAGTTAGAGCAGGTCCGTAATGTCAAATATGACTTGTGTGAAAAATTTAGGGTCAATCGGACGTGATTTGATAGGTTTCGGCATCAGATGTAGAAGTTGGAAATTTCTAAGTTCATAAAGTTGGGATTTGGGTTCGATTTGTGGTTTCGATGTTGTTTGATGTGATTTGAGGCCTCGAGCAAGTCCGCATTATATTTTGGAATAGGTTGGTATAATTGGACGGGGTCCCGGGGGCCTCGGGTGGATTCCGGGTGATTAACAGATCGATATTTGAAGTTAGAAGAGGAGCTGGAATTGCTGTTATCTGGTGTGACCGCACCTGCGAGGCTTTGGCCGCAGGTGCGGCTATGGCGCCGTAGGTGCGAAGAAGTGGTGGTCTAGCTGGGAGCGCAGGTGCGATGATATTTCCGCACATGTGAAGTCGCAGATGCGGGCTATGGGGCACAGGTGCGAAGTTGGCTTGAGCTGAGGAAAGCTGCAGGTGTGGAGGTTTGATTCTGCAGGTGCGAAAAATGGCCTGGGCAGAATGTTTTAAAACCGAGATTTGTTGGTCATTTTCCTCCATTTTCTTTTGGTTTGGACGGTTTTGAGGAGCTTCAAGAGAGGATTTTTTTCGTCAAGGATCACAAGGTAAGCAATCCCTTCATGTTTCTTAGTTAAATACAAGGTTATTGCATGGAATTATACATGAAAATTAGGGAAAAATTTGGAAAATATTGAAGAAAACCGAGAAATGGTATTCTGGATTTCTACCATGAATTTGAGCATTAAATTTAGAGTAAATTGTATATTTCAACTAATAAAGCTATGACTAGAATATATCTTCGAGAAATTTTGGATTCCGGGCACGTGGGCCCGGGGGCATTTTGTCAATTCACTGAGCGGGGTTGGGAGATTATATAATTTAGAATTTTTGCAAATATTAGAGTATATTTTTATTGGTTTGCCGTTATTTGGATAGTTTTGGGGCATTGTGCGTCTGTTGGAGTCGTCGGAAGGGCTTGGAAGCCGATTATGGAATTTCGGAGCGAGGTAAGTCTCCTTTCTAACTTTGTGAGAGGGAATTGTCCCCCTAGGTGAACTAATTAAGTATGTGCTATTATCATCGGGGACTACGTACGCACGAGGTGACGGGAGTCCGTGCATAGCTACTATTATGCCATGTCCGGGTAGTCTAGGACCCACTAGCATGCCTTAAGTGTTGTACCTATGATTCTGCCTGTAATATTAGACTGCTAATATAATCGAAATCGTAATTGAATATCTAAAGAAGGCTAGAGTTCATTTTCTTAATCATCTAGAAAGAGAATTGATTCCTCCGTGGATAATTGTATACCCGATAGGGTTATATTATGGAATATTATTAAACTTGGCAAATGAGTTTCAAAATAAAGATTTAAAACCTATATTTCATGTTCCTTTAAGAAGAATTTTACCACTTTCCTGAGAAACTGCTTTCTTGATAAAAATGCGGACTTATTATGTGAATATGTGTACATATGGGCACCTGAGTCGCAGGTATGATTCGTGTGCAGGCTAGCCTTATTATTTTTATGTTGACCGCGTCGCATGATCGATTTGCAAGCGGGGAAAAATAGATGCATCTATGGTTCGAGCCGTTCGACCCTTCGGCAGTGCATTATTGTTGCTCGGCATCGTTCGACCCTCGGCATTACTTGCGCGTGATATTTACTGCGTATTTGTTGTGATTTTGCCTGATTACTGGCCTGAAATTTTAAGTTGTCAACTGAAATTACAGAGATTTAAAGTTATTAAAGATTTTGTTAAGAAGTTGTTCCTTCCGGTTGATTATTTGTTATTTGATTAAATCACCCATGTTGATTAATTGTTATGAATATGACAAAGATTTAAAGTGTTAAATGTGGAAGGATTTGATATTATTTATTCTTGATTTTAATAAATTGCCTATGATAAACATGCTTAGTGTCACATTTGAATATACTAAATCGACCTCTAGCAAGTGTCTAATTTGACCTCTCGTCACTACCTCTCTGAGGTTAGACGGGCGACTTACTGAGTACACGTTGTTTTCGTACTCATGCTACACTTGCTGTACATTTTTATTTCACAGGTACTTTCATAGCGATGTGGAGGATTTGGAGACTTAGGCGAGCTGCATCATCCGGAGGCGATCTGTAGCTGACAGAGTCTCCCTCATACTGTATTTATTTTCATTTTTAAATTCCTTGTCCAATATGTATTTCGGACAAGCTTTGTGATGATTGTATAAATTCTTAGAAATTGCTCATGTACTTGTGACACCGGGTTCTGGGATGTGTTTGGGATATATTTTCAAGAAGAAATGGAACATTTAAACCATCGTATTTTCTTAACGGATTTTGTTTAGTTATTTCGTAATAAGTCAAAGATAATGCAAAAATGCTAAAATAGGAAATTTAACTTAACCTTTTAAATGATTGGATTTTCTGACAATGGTGTCTGGCGCCATCAAGACCTTATGGATTTTGGGTCGTAACAACATGGTATCAGAGCACTAGCTTCCCGTAGGTCTCACGAGTCATGAGCAAGTCTAGTAAAGTCTTGCGGATCGGTACAGAGACATCTGTACATTTCTTCTAGAGGCTACGAGGCTGTTAGGAGTACTTCCCTTCTTGATTCCTCATCGTGCAATTTGATTCCTATAAGGCTTATGCCTAGGTTTATTCCTACTCAATCTTACGCATCGCGAAGCGTTTTCTGTGAATCGGGAATTTGAGGAATTGAATGGTGCTACGGATATGATGTGAGATATTTTCCATGTGTAATTGCTTGGGGGTTGTTGTTATGGCCCTACATAAGGATAATATGTTGTTTCAGCTCAGTAGCGGTGGTTCTGAGAGCCTTAATGCTATGCTCACGTAGTGATGATGCTTACGATTGGTTATCGCGCGATGTCATTATGATGATAGAATGCTTGCCCGTATGTTGGGGTGATGAATGGCTTGAAGGGAGGTCTTCTCAGAATGTGATTTCGAGATTTCGATATTTTAGTTCCGACATAGGAAAGGCATTTGGATTGTGAATGGTCCGGTTGGGGTTGATAAAGTAGTAAGACTTGCCGTCTTCAAGTGAGGTGGGATATGCACTTGTGATGTGGTGTCGTCGTCATAGATAGAATGGAATATGTTAAGTTTGTCAGTGTTATGAATTCTTCGGTTGCATGGGGTCAGAGTATTGTGAAGAAGTATTGAAGAAGCGGTTGTCAGAGACCGTGAGGCACGGTGGTTCAGTACCGGATAAGTGTTGATAATGAAGGCAGCTAGAGAAAGATGATCTTCGAAGAGTTTGAAGTCGTGGTGATCTGCTGGTTTAAGAGGTACAGAGAATGATATTGAATTGAGGCTAGGCGGTGGTTCCCTTTCTAGGAGTCCAGGTGTAAGAAGCGGAAGTCGAGCAGTCGCAAAGTGGGGGAGCAGCAACATAGCTTGGAAATAGAAGATATTGTTGCGCATTTAGTAGATGTCCATGAGGAGCAGACAGACAGATAAAGTTGGTGAATGGGAACATGCTTAGAATGGGATATTGATGTTGTAGGGGGTGTGCAGTACAACGTCATTGGAAGGTATCGGTTGGTGATTTCCACAAGTGGGTTATCTCCTGTGAATAGGTTAGCGGTGGCATGGTTGGCAAGTCTCTGTTAGGGGTTCTAGTGGCTATTCGGTAGGAGGCAGAATGTGTGAATGATGCTAGAGAATTTGAGTATTTAGGGAGTCCTAACAAGAGAATTTGGAAGAGTTGGACGGATTGGTTGAGCAAGATCATGTTAACAAAGGAGAAAGGATCTCGGCAGGGTCTAGAGTGGTGCAAGGAGTAGCTTCCGGCTAAGTGGGGGAGTCCCACAATCTGCAGTTGGGTTGTAGGATTGTCTTCTCATGGGGTTGCGGATTGTCGGCGTGTCGGAAAGTTATCACCACTAAGGGAAAAGAGTAAAATGGTGATTGTGCGTGGGATTTGATGAATGTGTGAAAAAGTTGGCCCTGTCAGACCGGGGTTAGGCTTTGGAAGATTTAGAATTTTTCTTAAGGCATAGGTGAGTTGTCAGGATAGTGACTCGGTCACGTGTTTCATTGAAAATGGTGTTCATGTGCTAGGAGAGCCTTGGAGTTGATTGTATTCTGGACCAGTCAGAGTGGGCGACTCTCAATAGCGGTCCTAGTGAATTCAAAGTTAAGAATGCGGCGTTTAAGGGTTTCAGGAAGCAGTGTGATCGAGGATTGAGCTTATGCAACGTAATTCCTGAGAAAAGGAAAATGGTTGGGTTCTATATTATGTTTCGGCGTGTAGGATAGTATTGGAAGAGTGAGAGAAATAAAATCCAGATTGTATAAAGATTATCAGGAGGGTATGAGACGTGCTACGGGATTTAGGCAGCATAGTCTCGTGAATCAAGGTCACTAGGGATGAGTGAGGGTTGAGTTTGCTATGAGTTGAAGGAAGTTGCTATTATTCCTGAGGCAATTGAAGATGATTAAAAGAAGATAGGTTGATTAGCCATGGTTGAAATGACACATTTACGGCAGTGATCAGTTCCTTCGATGTGATTAAGTTATGCACGTGGTTTGTGCCGGTGTGTGCGGGGCTTGTCGGCCGTCGTAATGGATTTCATGTGGGAGCATTTGAGTGATATGGCCTGTCAGGTGTAGGCGGATCCCGGAAGGGTTTTGGTGGTATAGACTACTGCTTAAGGATTTGCAAGTTGGATGATTGTGAGAATTCACTCGTGTGTTGAGATGGTACTCTTGAATTGATTTAAGTAAAATGTCTCTATATGATGAAGTTTTCACCCAATTGGTGGTTCAGAAGTTATGATGGAATCTTTGCGCTACCTCATATTGGCATGTTAGGTGTGGTAAGCAGTATGTAACTGGGAGTAAGGATCGATATTGCGGTTCGGCGTTAAAAAGGATGTCATGAGCTCAGATGAGCAAGAATAAAGGATTTGATGTTTAGAGTAAGCTGGTGTTGTCTTCAATGTCACCCGAGATCGGTGTTTGGTGAAAGAGGCTTTGCATCCTAGTTATGGGTTCTTGATTTGCTTTGCAGCATTAGTATGGTGGGTGGTATAGATGTGCAAAATTGTTGCCTTGTGTGGAAGGTCGTGGAAGCATTACCGCGGGAAGATCGTATAAGTGTGACATGTAGTCACCTGATTGGTTGAAGATTCAGACCAAGTATAAGGAAGTGCAACATTGCTTATTTGAGAATTTATGCCTGGAGGGCATTCGGTTCAGTTGATTATGGATTATGTGGTGTTTGTCCTGGTGATGATGGTTGTTCTCGTGTATTATGAGAGAAGTGGGTTAATACGGACACAGGTAAAACTATTAGCTTAGTTTGGTGCGAGCAAGGTAGACTCAATGTTTGTGGATGGATTTAAATATGATTATGGGCTCCGTATGAGCCAGTCATGTTCATTTCAGTAGAGCGCTTTTTCATGGAAAGGTATTAGAACAGCATATGTTTTTCCGTCTTCGTCAAATTCATGTGATATTATGATTATGCCGTGTGAGTTGTGAAACAGCTTGATAATTTCCTATGTGTTGAGGTCCCGTGTAGTGGGGATGTTACGTGAGCCGGATAGCTCTTGAGATCCAGAGTGTGTGTGTGTGTGTGTGTATATATATATATATATATATATATATATCGCACCTCAGTTGTTCTTGAGTTTGTAGCATACGGCTTTATCAGTCTCCCCGGGATGGTATTATGCACTTAGCGTGCTTATGATCGATATTCAGTAATTTGTAATAGTGAGAAAATCAGCTCCATATATATCTTCTTATGTAAATTTTATGTGTGGATCCGGTGGCACGTCGACACGGGTATGTTATTTGGATCGGGTTGCCCGCCGCAACAGTGTGATGATGAGTAAGGTTACTATATTTATTTTTCTTATGTTCTACTTCCTATTTCTGAGAAAAGTTCATATTAGTTCCGTGAGTTGAATAGTCCCTTCCTGAGTCATTTCTTATTTATCATGTTCGAGTTATAGCCTATTGGCGCGAGGTGGTATCATGTGAGACTGTTGGTCATGTCTGGGATGATTCGTTGTCTGAACATTTCATACTGGGTGAGACAAAATTATTGGATCTGGGATCAAGTGCGATAAGGTTATGTGAAATATATGAAAGGATATTTACCCTTATTCGGTTCATAATGAGGTGATGATTCTAGTCAAGATGACATATTCAATGATTTGTTAACTCTGCAGTTGGGTAATAATTTCTACACATCTCCTCCGTTGTGGTGGTATCGTCAGCATTATAGCAGGATGTATGTATATNATTCGGTTCAGTTGATTATGGATTATGTGGTGTTTGTCCTGGTGATGATGGTTGTTCTCGTGTATTATGAGAGAAGTGGGTTAATACGGACACAGGTAAAACTATTAGCTTAGTTTGGTGCGAGCAAGGTAGACTCAATGTTTGTGGATGGATTTAAATATGATTATGGGCTCCGTATGAGCCAGTCATGTTCATTTCAGTAGAGCGCTTTTTCATGGAAAGGTATTAGAACAGCATATGTTTTTCCGTCTTCGTCAAATTCATGTGATATTATGATTATGCCGTGTGAGTTGTGAAACAGCTTGATAATTTCCTATGTGTTGAGGTCCCGTGTAGTGGGGATGTTACGTGAGCCGGATAGCTCTTGAGATCCAGAGTGTGTGTGTGTGTGTGTGTATATATATATATATATATATATATATATCGCACCTCAGTTGTTCTTGAGTTTGTAGCATACGGCTTTATCAGTCTCCCCGGGATGGTATTATGCACTTAGCGTGCTTATGATCGATATTCAGTAATTTGTAATAGTGAGAAAATCAGCTCCATATATATCTTCTTATGTAAATTTTATGTGTGGATCCGGTGGCACGTCGACACGGGTATGTTATTTGGATCGGGTTGCCCGCCGCAACAGTGTGATGATGAGTAAGGTTACTATATTTATTTTTCTTATGTTCTACTTCCTATTTCTGAGAAAAGTTCATATTAGTTCCGTGAGTTGAATAGTCCCTTCCTGAGTCATTTCTTATTTATCATGTTCGAGTTATAGCCTATTGGCGCGAGGTGGTATCATGTGAGACTGTTGGTCATGTCTGGGATGATTCGTTGTCTGAACATTTCATACTGGGTGAGACAAAATTATTGGATCTGGGATCAAGTGCGATAAGGTTATGTGAAATATATGAAAGGATATTTACCCTTATTCGGTTCATAATGAGGTGATGATTCTAGTCAAGATGACATATTCAATGATTTGTTAACTCTGCAGTTGGGTAATAATTTCTACACATCTCCTCCGTTGTGGTGGTATCGTCAGCATTATAGCAGGATGTATGTATATTTGTTATGAGGTGCATCAGGATCATTAGATTTGTGAAATTTTGGCTATTAAGGTTCAGGGAACGTCATTGTGGTTAGATGATGAATTTTGCGGTGCGTGGTGCTAATTCAGCAAAGGTATGAAGTCATGTTCTGGTATATCGTGTGGTAGTTGATACGGTATTTATATATTAGAACTAGGCCTGGCAGAGAAATTTCAAGAGTTGGAACTGGATTCTGAGCTTATTATATGGATAAAAGAAGAATCTCCTGATTTGATCAAGCTAATGTCCTCAACTGGGTTGTGGTAGCACGGGCAGATGCTCGGGGTGTTAAACAGTGATTTCAGATAACTCTAGAGCAGTTCTTAGCATGTTCGAGGACGAACGTCTGTTTAAGTGGCGGAGAATGTAACTACCCGACCGGACTTTTTGAGCTCTAGCACGCCGTTCAGCGATTTGAAGTCGTGAGCAGAGTTTAGGGTTGGTTTGGAAAGAAAATTCTCATTTCAGAAGCCTTAAGTTGGAGAAATTGACTAAGATTGAAATTTTGAATAAATGACCTCCGAATCAGGATTTGAAGGTTCCAGTAGGTTCATATGATGATTTTGGAATTGGGCGTATGTCCGGATCGGGTTTTGGATAACCCGGGAGCGTTTCAGTGTATATTGTGGAAGTCAGTATTTTGAAGAAAATTTCCTAAGTTTGGCTTGAAGCGCATTTCAGTGTTATTAATGTCCGTTTGGGATTCCGAGTCTGGGAATAGCTTCGTATGGTGATTCTGGAATTGGGAGCACGATCAGAGGTGAGCTCGGATGTCCGTAGGTCATTTTGAAGTCATTTGGCTAAAGATATAAATTTGAAGGTTTTCAGAAATCCAACCAGAAGTGGAAATTTTGATATCGGGGTCGGAATTTTGAAGGAATTTTGATATGACTTGTGTGCAAAATTTGGGGTCAATAGGACGTGATTTTATAGGTTTCGGCATCAGATGTAGAAGTTGGATATTTCTAAGTTCATAAAGTTGGGATTTGGGTGCGATTCGTGGTTTCGATGTTGTTTGATGTGATTTGAGGCCTCGAGCAAGTCCGCATTATGTTTTGGAACAGGTTGGTATAATTGGACGGGGTCCCGAGGGCCTCGGGTGGATTCCAGGTGATTAACGGATCGATATTTGAAGTTAGAAGAGGAACTGGAATTGCTGTCATCTGGTGTGACCGCACCTGCGAGGCTTTGGCCGCAGGTGCAGCTATGGCGCCGCAGGTGCAAAGAAGTGGTGGTCTGGCTGGGAGCATAGGTGCGATGATATTTCCGCACCTGCGAAGTCGCAGATGCGGGCTATGGGGCGCAGGTGCGAAGTTGGCTTGAGTCGAGGAAAGCCGCACTTGCGGAGGTTTGGTCGCACCTGCGGAATCGCAGGTGCGAGAGTTGGATCGCAGGTGCGAAAAATGGGCTGGCAGAATGTTTTAAAACCGAGATTTGTTGGTCATTTCCTTCCATTTTTTTTTGGTTTGGAGGGGTTTGAAGAGCTTCAAGAGAGGATTTTCGACAAGGATCACAAGGTAAGAAATCCCTTCATGTTTCTAAGTTAAATACAAGGTTATTGCATGGAATTATACATGAAAATAGGGGGAAATTTTGGAAAATACTGAAGAAAACCTAGAAATGGTATTCTGGATTTCTACCACGAATTTGAGCATGGAATTTAGAGTAAATTGTATATTTGAACTAATAAAGCTATGGGTAGAATATATCTTCGAGAAATTTCGGATTCCGGGCACGTGGATGTTAATACCCATTTTTTCCTCAAACTACTTGATATGTGATGTTTTATGATAACTATGTTTGAAAACCTATAACTCTATTCTGCTCCTACCATGTGAATTATTTGTCCCCAACTCCCTACCCTTGTTTGTGTTTGTCTCTTACACTCTGAATCTTTGCCAAGTTGTGGTTAGCCTGCTTCTTTCCTTTTGCAAACTAGTTTCCATAAACCCTTACACTGTCCTCTGAAGTTATATTTCAAAACTGTTACTTCAGACTCTTTTCAAACTCCAACACTCTTTCTAAACCTTAAGAACTTCCCCACTACTCTTAGTCTCTAGGTTCAGCCCCCTTCGTGTGAGCACTGCCTTGGGGACCTTTGAGTACCCATTGAACTCTGACACACAAGGCTGGCATTCCACACTGTACTTACTCATCCTTGGCTAGGGTACCTGGGTGTGAGCACTGTCCAGGATCTTATGAGGTCCTTAGAGACTATGACACACTTGGGTTGAAAGGTCATGACATATGGCAATTTGATCTGGTACTTTGGGCCTACTGTCAGGCTCTCTATAGTATAGCTTCTTGATTTGCCTTTATTCAGTTGTGTAATTCATTATTCTTGGCCTGTAATAATCTGTAAACAAATATTTGGGGCTGGATAGTGAAAGAGTGGAAATTATGCATGCCTAGATAGTTATGGGTAGAAATCATGACTATAGGATTTATTTACCTATGTGTGCAGTAGTATCATGTTTAGGATATGCATACCATGCATTAGAAGCCATGTTTAAGTTCTTTATTTCAGCATATCTATTATATTCCTGTCATTTTATAAGCCCTGCTCACAGTTCATCACTATAACAAAGTAATAAACTGCTACATTCTCATAAGTTACATTTAGAAAACATGTTTAGGTATCTATGTGTGCATTAGATATCATGTTCTCTAAGACTTTGCGTTCAACATATTTGTTTCAAGTTATGTTATGTCGAACACCTAGTCAGTATCTATTAAATCTAGGAACCTCGCTAAAATCGTGTTAAATAGTTTAAACGTTTTTCTGCAAATGTATTATCCTTTATGTGCTTAACATCAGAGTTAAATTTGTATTTCACTCTTTAAAATGAATAATCAGTATTACGAACGCCTAGACAAACTTTAGGCCTAATATTCATTAAAACCAAAATTGGTCGTTCTATGTCTGGCTTGTGTTAAAAGTGATCTTTAGAATTAATCAATCCTTAGAACTTTGCTCTTTGTCATTGTTTTCACTCCTGCTTTGCCTAGCAACTAATGGATTTTCCAAACAATTATGCCTTCTACAAAATCATTATGTTCGAATCCTTGCTCTGTTTTTTAGAACTACTGGTTTTCTGAAATAGCTTACTCATTCTCCTTTTCACTAAAGTTTTCTTTCTTAAACTACTGACTTCTACTCTGCTTCAAACTGCTTAATCTTTTAAAGTCACTTCCCTTTTGGATCACTCTGTTATTTTAAGATCATGCTTTACTGATTTCTTTGAAGCTTCCTATTTACTTTTTACTAGGGACTTCACTAAACTGCTGTGCATTTTTTTTAATTCCTACTCCAGTCTTTAAATCACTGGATTTTTAAAAATCAGTCATTCTCTTCTCAAAACTATTTTGTCCTTTTAAACTCCCTGCTTTATTACTGAGTTTCAAGAAACCCCCAAAACTTCTGAAACCTACTATTTTCCAAACTCGGAATCCCTGTTTTAAATCCTAATTTTGAGACCTTCTTTTGTGTTTGAGACGTGCTATTTACATGCCTTAATTGTGGAGGGGTACTTGAGTCATATGTTTGTTATGTGTATCCCATATGTGTGAGTCCTAACTGTTTTCTACTTGTCGGTTAGAATTTTATCCTTTAAACCTAGGGGTTCAACCTAGTACTCACCTTGTAGGATTTAGTAGTCCTAAACACCCCCGGGACTTATAGGATGGGACGGTTAATAGCACGCAATAAGCTTTCGTGACCAACACGCGCTTCTTTAAATAACCTCTACGGGGTGGGAAGGGTAGAATACAGATATGATGACCGGTGCGCTAATACCACGTGTAGCCCCTCTTCGAGGAGTGATTACCGGGTATTGCATTGATGTGATCCGTATTATTTTAAACCTAGGACAATTCATTTTTCAAATGTTTTACTCTGATGTTTTCCCAAAACCTTTAAAAGATTTTCGTACTTGTTTAAAATCCCCTCTTATATGAACCTTACTTGCTATTTGTTTACTATCCAAATTCACAAAACTTCTTGGCCGGGACCCACAGTTGTGGATCTTGAGGGTTTCCTAACACCATTCCCCTTAGGATAATTTCAAGCCCTTACCCAATCTCTAGTAATGCAAACTAGTTCATGAGTTATCTACTCTAGGTGCCCTAACGCACCACAAAAATCGTTAGGTGGCGACTCTTCCTTAAACCTCTTCCTTTAAGGAGTTGTCCAGAATGTCATGAACCCGATCTCTCCGCACCTGACCCGTGCGAGGGAAAAGAGGGGCATGACAGAATGGCGACTCTGCTGGGGATATTCCCTAGGCTTACACCATTACAGGTTGTCTTGTGAATTTGGACCTTTCAATTTCTGTTTAAATGTTTATGCCCTTTCCTATTCCCGTTATATGCTGTTAATTGTTAATTTCCCAAGTATTTATTTTGCCTGAACATAACTGATGTCTCTTCATGTTTTCTTTGTAACTGCTTTCAATTATAACTGTCGTATTTCCTTTCTTTACCTCTTTCCAATGTGAAAATACATGCCTACTTGTTTAAATGTTATTTATTGCATATCATGCTCCGCATTCATATTCCACTCGTTCTAAACAAAATCCTTTAGCAACGCTTACAATGAGTGGTTGTGCTATTCCAATATTACTACCCCCTAAATTCGGAAAGGCGTATTTGCGTTAAAACTAGTCGATCAGAGGTGCAGTAGACAGTTTCGTGCCTTCCCCCTTGAGTTTTCCGCTCAGGGTACCGGTATAAAACCCCATAGAAACCATACTCTATTGTATGTTGCATGCATCATGGTCAAACCTAGCCAGGCTAACGTGTTGTCCGCGCAACAGCCTTTAAGATAGCCTTATCCAAAGTCCATTGGGTTTCCTTGGAACCCAAACGGACGCCTTCACGTTCTGTGCATTTATTTGGAGAATTAAATGCTCATGCTAATTATTGATGTTAAATAGTCGAGTCTGGTGGGGGTAAGGGCCTAACCTGTTGGTTTTGTAGAAATGAGGCACGAGGTCCCAAAATTCGGCATGGTCACCAATATCCACCCCAAACTACTAAACTGGTGGGAGGATCTTCACTCCAGCGACAGAACAGTTGTCAAAAAACACTTGGGCAACCTGCCTTCTCTTCTGGACATTCAACCTAACAACATGATGATAGAAGCTGCTACCCTGTTCTGGGACTGTGAGCGGTCGGTCTTCCGCTTTGGAAACAATGAGATGACGCCATTGCTAGAGGAAATAGGAGGGTTAGCCGGTTTAGCTTGGGAGTCTCCAGGGTTAGTGATGCCTGAAAACCGTAAAGGCCGAGGTTTTCTCATGATGATGGGGCTAAAGAAAAATCTAGAATTGGTCTGCTTGGAAGACTCGTACATCCCCTTTGACTATCTGTACGAGAGTTATGGTCGTAGCCAGTCTTACCGCACTTATCAGGAAGAGTTCGCCCTTACTTCTCTGGGGCACATTCACTGTCGGGTATTCATCTTTATAGTATGCTTCTTGGGTCTGATGGTGTTCCTAACAAAGAAAGAAAGAATCCACACCATGTTGGCTATGGCTACTAAGAATCAGATGGAGCGGGTTGACAAGCACGACTTCAGTGTCATGCCAATGATCATTGCTGATATGTACCGAGCCTTGGAAAAGTTTCAATGAGGGGCAAAACATTTCAAGGGCTGCAATCTGTTACTCCAGTTGTGGCTCACTGAGCATTTGCAAAAGGGTGACTATCGTCAGGACATCCATAGGAGAGTTTAGGGTGATCATATTGCTTTCCATCATCCAAGGCGTATGAACTACATCCCCGACACAGCCAAAAAATGCCAATGGATGGGCCAAGTTGCTAGGGAACTTAACCGAGGATCAGATTCAGTGGATGTTTGAGTGGTTCCCAACCGACGAGTTCATCATCCAAACTCGAGACACCCCATTCCTGTTATTGATTGGTCTAAGAGGGACATATCCTTATGTCTCGATCCGCATCACGAGGCAGGCAGGAAGGAAGCAAGTGGTACCAAGGGTCGAGAAGATGAGTCATCTTAGGGCAGATTTCCAAAACGATGGCACCCATCATAAGTACCAAGCTCAGCATTTGTGGCACTGCAAGGTCCGGTTAGAAAAGGACACTATTGGACCCGACAGGTATCATGCTGGTTACTCTCCTTATTATCTGGGATGGTTGGAAGATAACTGGGGTGGAAGTATCGAGCCAGGGTTTGCTCAAGGCCACAGGGTCATAGATGAGAGGGTCAAGGCAACGACTAGACTCAACCAATTGCGCAAGAGGCTCCGTGAATCCGAAGAAGATCATCACAAAATACACGAGGCCAACAAGAAGCTGATAGAGGAATGGAAAGACATGGCCATCACCTCCACCCAGAGGCTTTCACACTTGGAGCGAGGCATAGTTGACTTAGAGGAAAAGTTCATTAGGAGGATCGAGACCTGTCAGAAGACCGAGGGAGCTGAAGGAGGAATTCTAGCCAGGACCTACTTGCTGCTGGGACTTCGCGAGATGGGGACGCTGATCAAGGAAAGCAGAGATGCCAAGTCTGGGGAAGGTCCTTCTAGGACCAAGTAGTTAGGATTGTCTTTACTTTGCCTTCTAATGTAATAAGGTCCTTGGCCATCAGTGACATTTTATATTTTTTGCATTTTTAGAGTCGTGTTGGATTTGTCTCTTTTATTATCAATAAAATAAGGCATTTAGCATCTTAAATTCTCCAAATCTACTTGTCTCTAGGCTTAGCTCGGGTACAAAGAGGTCCCCAACTTAGGACGCGCTTTATATTCCGCCTTATGTGTTTAAATACTGCAATATTGTTTTATGATCCTCACTAACTTCATTACTTTTTTATTTTTTTGTTGTTTTCTTTATTTATTATTCCCTTCCCCAAAGGTTGGTTCGTACATTCTGGCATCATCCGCCTACCGCACAAGATCAAAGGGCCCTCCTCCTACTCCTCCTTCTAGTCCTCCCAAAGGAAAAAGCAAGGGTAAAACTAAAATGGCAGAAGCAAGCGGCGCCAGGAAAGACCACATTGATGAACAGGTTGAGATCGTTGATGGTCGGGGTATTCAGGTTCTACAAGAGGGTATGTCTCCACTGGAGAAGAAGCTACTAAAGTTCCAAGAGGAACTTGACCAAGTCAATAATTTGGCTCACCTATCACTTTCCCTCAATGTTCCGGATGCTCACTTCCCAAATGTTCCAAACCCCACTTATCCACAAAACACCCCTAAACAACTGAATCACCCCAAAGACCCAATCCCGCCAGCACAATGCAATGCCTGTCACCGTAATACTCCACCTCTCCAGGAACAGACAAAAGACCACTTCTAACCTTACAATAATCCCATTTATGTGGAAACCGTGGCTCATTCCACACCACATACCCCTGAGTCTGACGAGAAGGATAGGCTCATCATGAATTTGGCCGAGGAACTCAAGAAGTTGACCAATCAAGTTCAAGGCGTCGAAGGAGTTAGAGGGATTGAAGGGATGAACTATGAAGATCTTTGCATACAGCCTGATGTCGAACTTCCCAAGGGGTACAAACCTCCTAAGTTCGAGATGTTCAATGGTACAGGTGATCCAAGAGTCCACTTGAGAACTTAGTGCGACAAATTGGTTGGCGTGGAAAAATATGAAAGAATCAGCATGAAACTCTTCATGAGGAGTTTGAAAGTAGATTCACTATCCTGGTACATCCACCAGGATCCAAAGAAATGGACTAATTGGGTGAGCATGGCAACATACTTCATGGATCGATTCAGGTTCAACACAAAGAATGCTCCGGATATATTCAAAATCCACAATTTGAAAAAGAAGCCAATAGAAACCTTTCGTGAGTATGCTACTCGTTGGAGGTCAGAAGCTGCCAAGGTTAGGCCAGCCTTAGAAGAGGAACAAATGAAGAAGTTCTTTGTACGAGCTCAGGATCCCCAATATTACAACGGCTGATGATGATCGAAGGTCACAAGTTCTCTGACATCATCAAATTGGGAGAGCAAATCGAAGAAGGTATCAAAAGCGGTATGGTTACCAACTTTGAAGCTTTACAGGATACTAATAAATCTCTACAGTCTAGTGGTGTGTCCACAAAGAAGGATGTGGGAGCCGTGATGGTTGCACAACAAGCCAAGTCCCCACCCAAATACCAAGTATATCCAACACCCTCATTCACATACCAACCAGCTCCAAATTACCAAGCATCCTCACCCACATATTAGCCTACCTCACCCAGATACTCCCAACCAGCTCCCATTTAAAACACCTACAATTCCCAACCTTCTCACTACCGATCACCACCTACTCGCCAAAACTTTCTAAGACCTCGCTCTAACTTCGACCGTCGCCCTCCAAAACAGTATACTACCATAGCCGAGCCCATTGATCAGCTATATGAAAGACTCAAAGGCGCCGGCTACGTCACACCCATTCCTGCTGCCACCTGTGAGAACCCTTCTCAGTGGATCAACCCAAACAAGTCATGTGCTTACCACTCCGGCATGAAGGGACACACCATCGAGGAATGCCGTTCCTTGAAAGACAAGATACAAACCCTCATAGATAACAAGACCATTGTAGCCAAGGGCCCTGCTCTTAATGTTCGCAATAATCCGCTGCCAGACCATAAAGGTGGTGTCCATATGATTGAAGTAGATGATGATTGGGACTCTGAGGGATCAATTGGGCTGATTGTGGAGGGTGATCTGAAGAAGCCCGCATTTACCCTCAACCCAATTGTGGTTCAGATGCAGCCATCCGGTGATGTTGAGGTAGACATGTCCATGCCACTCGAGTTTGAATCAAGACCGCCCGCAAAGGAAAAAGCCCCAGTGTCGATCGAAGTTGAGTTTGTACAACCACTAGAAGTAGCAGTCCGGCCGCCTACAACATATACTCCGACAGGAATGAGGATGACCACACCTATTCCAGTGGCAATGTCAACAATGCCACCATTTTACT
Organism: Nicotiana knightiana; assembly: GCA_005239525.1. NCBI lineage: Eukaryota > Viridiplantae > Streptophyta > Magnoliopsida > Solanales > Solanaceae > Nicotiana > Nicotiana knightiana. Next base: position 48,944 of record ML392364.1, read on the forward strand.
TAAACGCCATCCCATGGGACTACACAACTGAAGCCAGAAGAAAGGGTAAGAGCAGGTCTGAGGAAGCCATCACTGCACAGGGCATGACCAGAACTGGCAGAGTTTATACCCCTAAACATTTGGCTAAATCTAGCAAGCAGGCCGCAACCATCCTCCCACCATTGAGACAGGTTCAAATAATCATTGGAGAAATATCCAAGCCAAAGAGTAATCAATCCTCGACCAGTTGAACAAGACACCAGCTCAGATATCTATCCTTTCTCTATTACAGAATTCTGAGACGCACAAAAGTGCCTTACTGAGAGTGCTGAGTGAGACATACATACCAGACAATATCATTAGCGGAGAGATAGAAAACATGGTGGTCCAGGTTCTGGAAAACCACAAGATTACTTTCCATGAGGACAAAATGCCGCCCGAGGGGTTAGGACATAATAGAGCACTGCATATCACTCTGCAATGTGAGGACCACTTCATTACAAAGATCTTAATTGATGAGGATTCCAGCCTCAACATTTGTCCGCTAATCACACTCAAGAAATTGGGCAAAAGTCTGCATGATATAAAAGAATGAGAGATCAATGTAAAGGCCTTCGATGGTTCGCAGAGGTCCACTATGGGATAAATCACCTTGTGCCTACAGATGGGACCAACCTGGTTCGATGTAGACTTCCCGGTGATAGACGTGCCTGCATCCTACAACTTGCTGCTAGGGCGACCTTGGATACATGCCGCTGGGGCCGTGGCATCAACCCTGCATCAAGCGTTGAAGTTTGAATGGAATCATCAAGAGGTAGTCATTCATGGCGATGGTAGCAACCATATCTACGGTCGCTAGACTTTTTTGGTCACTGAGGGGAGAAGGAAGCCGGGCGGAGAAATCTACCACAACATTGAATGAGTCAACGCCATTGATAAGGATAAATGATGGGACAGTAAGATTGAGAGCATCTTGAACTGGAAAGGATACGAGCCAGGCAAAGGGCTCGGTAAAAATCTCCAAGGAATAACGAAGCCAATAACACTCAAGAAGCACGGTACCTCTTTCGGGCTAGGGTATGAGTACACTTGGGAGGAATTCAAGGACTGGTCGCCACCGTGGGGAAATCCCTACTACTCACTGGAGCAGCCAATACCTCACTTAGAACAAACTTTCCAACCAGCTGATATCATCTATGGTACGGACGAAGAGGAAGCATTAGTGGCAATGAGGGATTTATTTTTGGACGATGAGGACATGGACTGTTGTGTCATTCTTGAAGAGGGAGGGGAGGAAGGCCCTTCCATACAGGTCATGAGAAGAGGATCATATCTCAAGAATTAGTCTATCAGAACGACCAAAGCCCGTCGAGCCTCGGGGTAGCAAGGGTAACAAAACAAGCATTTATTTATAGCTTATTTACTTTAAAAAAAATTCTTCCTTTTCGCATTTTTAATTTCTGCAAGAAAGAGCTCCTACGTTAAAATTATTATTCAATTTATCAAAGCATTTGCAGTCTCTCTACAAATCGTATATTTACCTTGCTATTGTTTTCCTCCCCATTACTTTATTTACACAGCATTACTATTATTTATCTTGATGAACCGATGACTGTGACATCCAACGAGGCAACGCAGCAAATGGATTTCGATTCAGACGAGGAAGATATACCTGAGGATGTTGTGAAAGAGGTCGAGAACTTTGAGAATAGACCTAATTCTAACTTGGACGAGACTGAGGTTGTCAACCTGGGAAATGCAGAGAACATCAAAGAAACATGCATCAGCGTTCATCTGTCGCCATTAGAAAAGGAGGAATATACAGAATTTTTAAAAGAATATGAGGACATATTCGCCTGGTCGTATTATGATATGACTGGCCTCAGTACGTCTATTGTGGCCCACAAGTTTCCAACCGATCCGACATGCCCACCGGTGAAGCAAAAGCTCAGGAAGTTCAACCAGACATGAGCTTGAAAATCAAAGAAGAGGTCACCAAGAAGATCAACGCCAGGGTTCTCCGGGTGGTTGAATACCCGACATGGTTAGCGAACATCATGCTTGTGCCAAAGAAAGATGGGAAGGTTAGAGTCTGTGTCAACTATCGGGATCTCAACCGTTCTAGTCCGAAGGATGACTTCCCTCCAAACATACACATCCTGATTGACAACGGCACCAAGAATGAGTTGCAGTCCTTTGTAGATTGTTTCGCTGGCTACCATCAAATTTGGATGGACGAGGAAGATTCTGAGAAAACGGCATTCGTTACGCCATGGGGAGTGTATTGTTACAAGATGATGCCACTCGGTCTGAAGAATACAGGGGCCACCTACATGAGGGCCATGACTACTATATTCCATGATATGATTCACAAGGAGATCGAAGGTATATGTGGACGACGTCATCATCAAATCAAGGAAAGCCACTGACCATATGGAAGATCTGAGGAAGTTTTTTAACAGGTTAAGGAAGTACAATTTGAAACTTAACCCTGCAAAGTGTACATTCGGGGTTCCTGCTGGCAAGTTACTAGGGTTCATTGTCAATCGCCGAGGAATAGAACTGGATCCACCAAAGGTCAAAGCCATCCAATTATTGTCACCTCCAAAGAACAAGAAGGATGTCATGAGTTTCCTGGGGAGGCACAATTACATCAGCCGGTTCATAGCTCAATCTAGCGTCATTTGTGAACCAATTTTCAAGATGCTGAAAAAGGATGCTGCAACCAAATGGACCGATGATTGTCAAAATCCCTTCGATAGAATCAAAGAGTATCTCTCAACACCACCAATCCTGGTACCACTCGAGCCAGGCAGACCTCTGTTACTTTACCTTGATGTGTAGATGGAGCTTTCGATTGCTTTCTTGGGCAACATGACGAAACAGGAAGGAAAGAGCAGGCCATTTACTATCTTTGCAAGAAATTCACTCCATATGAAGCCCGGTACTCTTTATTGGAGCGCACTTGCTGTGCTCTGACTTGGGTCGCACAAAAGTTGAGGCACTATTTCTGTGCATATACAACGCACCTCATATCAAGGATGGATCCGTTGAAATACATCTTTCAGAAGCCCATGCTCACTGGCAAACTGGCCAAATGGAAAATCCTATTAAGTGAGTTCGACATTATTTACGTGACTCACAAGAAGGTCAAGGGACAGGCATTAGCAGATCATCTCGCTGAAAATCCTGTGGATGGGAAATACGAACCATTATAAATGTTCCGATGGAGAAGTGTCATTCGTAGGAGAGGACATTGCAGAATCCTATGATGGTTGGAAGATGTTCTTTGATGGGGCCGCAAACTTCAAAGGCGTAGGTATTGGGGCAGTCTTAATATCAGAAACCGGTCAGCACTATCCAGTATCCGCCAAACTCAGGTTCTCCTGCACTAACAATATGGCTGAATATGAGGCCTGCATCTTGGGGCTCAATTTGGCCATCGACATGAATGTTCAGGAGTTACTGGTGATTGGTGATTCAAACCTATTGATACACCAAGTACAAGGAGAATGGGCGACCAAGAATTCCAAAATACTGCCATATCTACATGGTGTGCAGGAGTTGAGAAAGAGGTTCACAAAGATAGAGTTCCGACACGTCCCCAGAATCCAGAATGAGTTTACTGATGCATTGGCTACCTTGTCATCTATGATCCAGCATCCAGATAAGAATTTCATCGATCCCATCCCATTGAGAATCCACAATCAACCCGCCTACTGCCCCCATGTTGAAGAAGAAGTAGATGGAAAGACTTGGTTTCATGATATCAAGGACTACTTGTCAAAGGGAGAATATCCAGAACTTGCAAACGCTACTCAGAAACGCACGCTTCGAAGGTTGTCAAACAATTTCTTTCACAACGGAGGAATCCTGTATAGGAGGACTCTTGATTTGGGTTTACTAAGGTGTGTCGAAGCAAAAGAAGCAACAAAGCTATTGGAGGAGATACATGCTGGTACATGCGGTCCTTATATGAACGGGTTTGTTCTAGCAAAGAAGATACTTCGGGTCGGTTATTTCTGGATGACCATGGACACGGATTGCGTCCAGTATGTCTAGAAGTGCCACCGTTGTCAGATACATGGGGATATGATAAAGGTACCTCCGAGTGAGCTTAATGCAACAAGTTCATCATGGACGTGCGCCGCCTGGGGCATGGATGTTATTGGACCAATCGAGCCTACCGCCTCCAACGGACACAGGTTTATTCTAGTTGCCATTGATTACTTTACCAAATGGGTCGAAGTAGCCTCTTACAAAGCAGTTACTATGAAATTCGTGGCCGACTACGCATAATTTTTCGATTCAGAGTTCCAGAGTCAATCATTACCGACAATGGTTCCAACCTCAATAGTGACCTGATGAGAACCATGTGTGAAACCTTCAAGGTCAAACACAAGAATTCCACAGCATACATACCTCAGATGAATGGAGCCATTGAGGCTGCCAACAAGAATATCAAGAAGATATTGAGAAAGATGATAGAGAAGCACAAGCAATGGCATGAGAAGCTGTCATTCGCCTTACTGGGATACCGCACCACAGTCCGCGCATCAACTAGGGCAACTCCTTACATGTTGGTTTATGGTACATAAGCCGTTATTCCTGCCGAGGTCGAAATTCCATCCCTGAGAATCATACAATAAGCCGAAATCAGTGATGCAGAGTGGGTACGAACCCGTTATGATCAATTGTCCCTCATAGACGGAAAAAGAATGAACGTAGTTTGTCATGGTCAGCTATATCATAACAGAATGACCAGAGCCTTCAGCAAGAAAGTCAAGACGAGACGATTCACATCGGGGCAGATGGTGTTAAAAAATATCTTTCCTCACCAAGACAAAGCAAAAGGGAAATTCTCTCCCAATTGGCAAGGCCCGTACATGGTTCACCGAGTGTTGACAGGAGGAGCACTCATACTTGCAGAAATGGATGGAGAAATCTGGCCAAAGCCAATCAACTCAGATGCAGTCAAGAGCTACTATGTGTAACTTTTATGCTTTTCTCAAATGTTGTAAATTGAACTACGCCTGACCTGATTCCCGTTTAAGAGGGAATACGTAGGCAGCCCTATGGGTTCGGTCACATTTTAATAAAATTTCATTTTCCCCACGAATGGAAACTGGGGCAGAATTTTGAGGAGGGACCTCAAAATTCCGAAGCAAATGCAGCCAGGCACCACACAAGCAACAGCCAGAAGCATTCACCAACCAAGCTGGGGCAGAATTTTGAGGAGGGACCTCAAAATTCCGAAGCAAATGCAGCCAGGCACCACACAAGCAACAGCCAGAAGCATTCACCAACCAAGCTGGGGCAGAATTTTGAGGAGGGACCTCAAAATTCCGAAGCAAATGCAGCCAGGCACCACACAAGCAACAGCCAGAAGCATTCACCAACCAAGCTGGGGCAGAATTTTGAGGAGGACCCTCAAAATTCCATAGCAAGAGAGGTTGCAATGCCTTGAACCGCGTCGTGGTCTTCGGTTCATCCAAAATTATTATTACTTTAAATTATACGTTATGTTTTTATAGAACCATGCATATTTGCTTTCTCTATATGACAGCTTTTTTAGCAACGCTACCCCTGTGATATGAACAACAAAGTCAGCGTTGTCAAGCAGACAGGCCGAGCCGAGCTAGTGGGAATGCGAACTAACCTTCCCCTTTACAGAACTCACAATTTTTCTTTGGATGCAGGCACCAAGACGTCGAAAGCCCAAAACACATTACTATCTTCGCAAAATACATATTTCTTAAGGACACGCTCTCAAACTTGTCGCACATGCTGACGCCTACTATCATCACAAACAACGCTTATTCACCATAATCATATCACCGCAGTTTATCATTAGCTAAGAACTCTTACTGGAATTTTATTTCATAAGGCTACCATTCTGCCTTCAGAGGTTCTACGCTACCTCCCCTGCATTTTATTTCCCGCATTGCATAAGGCTACCATTCTGCCTTCCGAGGTTCTACGCTACCTCCCTTAGATTTTATTTCATGCACTGCATAAGTCTTCCATTCTGACTTTCGAGGTTCTACGCTACTTCCCCCGCATTTTGTTTCCTACACTGCATAAGGCTACCATTATGCCTTCCGAGGTTCTACGCTACCTCCCCTGCATTTTATTTCATGCACTGCATAAGGCTACTATTCTGCCTCTGAGGTTCTACGCTACCTCCCCCGCATTTTATTTCCTGCACTGCATAAGGCTACCATTTTGCCTTCTGAGGTTCTACATTACCTCCCATGCATTTTACGTCATTGCATAAAACTCCTATCTACCTCTTCGAAGCAACCCCCTTTCGTGACGTTACTTATTTATGGTTCTCTCGGGCTAAGCTCTGACCCTCTTTTCTTTCGCAAATCACAAGACTAAACTTTGTCTTGATAGCATGGTACAACTGCATTCTTCATGGGATGAAATAACGCTAACTTGTCCTACGGCGTGATCGTTCGGAGGAACCATCTTCATGGGCCGAGAACATCATTTCATGGCCTGAGGATCTCTTTTATTCAACTTGCATATCATTATTCAAAGGCACCATGGTTCGGAGGCACCATCCTCATGGCCCGAGAACGTCATTTCATAGCCTGCGAATCCCGCACCAAGCGATTCATGGCCCAAGACATCATGGTCTAAGGACAATCATTCTCAATTGTCCAAAGACAACATTCATAGTCCAGTGGGAACTTGCTTCATGTTTATATTATGCACGATATACGCTTGTTATTTATTTGCAGGTAATCCGGACGGGACAACCAACCAAGAAGGAGCGGACCGCTCCAGTTCTCCAATACAACCCCGTAAGACCTTCCTACTTTTCCTTACCTCACACCTTGCATTCGTTCTTGTAAAACATCACCGGTATATTTCGCCGATGATGCCGGAACTACATACGGCCTGATTCCTGTAAAACCAGGGATATGTAGGCAGCTCAGAAGCCAGAGTGCAGCCTAATTCTATCCCACAACTTTTTTCGGTCAAAATTGGCCATCATATCTTTACCCGACAACTCTTTCATCCTTCCCGGGTAAAGAGGGGCAGCTGTTGATACCTAATTTTTCCTCAAACTATTTTTTAAATTTTTTTTTGAACTTGCATATATACCTTCAAAATAACTCTTTACAGTAACTGGTATTTTCCCATAATTGTTTTGTATTTTTTACAAAATTATTTTCCTGTTTATTTAATACTTTATATTCTATAATTATTCATAAATGATGTTATAAATAATTTCAAATCATTTTTTTCTTGCCCAACATGTTATTCATATCCTATTTAATTCCCTTAGGACATAATCATTTCAGAAATTAGCCAATATTGGCATTATTTAGTTAATTTCAGTAATTTTTGCAATAACAACACAAATGTACATTTATACCATTTTAAAATCAATAAACGATCATTTATATTTTTATATATTAGTTAATCTCCTTAATTTCATTTATTTGGTCTCAATTTCATTTTTTACACAATTATTAGCTATTTTATTAATTAATTATTTTGTTTAATTGGGTATTTAACATTTAGCCCTATTTATTTAAATTAAAGCCAACTCTAAACCATAAACGACCCACCTGTAAACCATAAACGACCCAGCCCAAACCAACCCCATACCCGGCCCAGTTTCGAACACATCTGAGCCGTTGATCAAATAAGATCAACGGCCCAGACCCCCCTTTCCATAATTAATTCCCACCTAACCCCCTTACCCGTCTCATTTTCGAGACTCCTCACTCTCTTTCTTCGTCTCTTCATCTCTCTATCTTTCTGCTAATCTCTAGAAGCCTCCTTGGCTTCTCCCCTCCGTTGGGGTCTGTTCATCTTCTCCGACTTGTTTCCTCACCGGAATCTATGGCTCTCTACTGTCTCCTGGTCATCTACCCGCCTCTCAACCCCTCACTGACATCCTAGGTTCTTCAGATGAACCTGGAGCGGTTCACTCACCTCCTATGGGTCTCTTGCCGTTTTTCGGCCACCTCCTTGTCGTTTGAGTAAGTTTGCAGTACCCCTAGCCTGAATCGAGGTCACTCACGAGGTTTGCCTCTTTTCTGGGGTTCCACGAAACCCGAGTTCTCTGTATCTTTGGGCTTTCTTTAAGACCCGTCTTATATTTACCATGCTATGAAGTTTCTTCTTGTTTTTCTCCGGAAGATTTGGTTTTAAATGATTTTGGAAACTAGGGTTTCTATACCCTGTTCTCAAAGCAGTTTCCTTTTGATTTTTTGATATCCATGCTATGTTTAAGTTATTATCTCTTGATTTTATGTTATTTTTAACTGTTCTTGGTGAAACCCTAAGTATTCTGGGTTGTTCTTTGTTATTTGACTGTATGCATCCATGTATTCTCTATGACTCCTATTTAATCTACTACTATGACCTCTTCCTGTTAATTTCTATGAGTACCTCTTTGTGTTGATAAGTGATTGTTGTTTGAACTCTTGAAATTCCCGACCTTTACCCTACTGGCTCTTTACTGGTTGATTTATATTGATTCTCTTGTGTAAAATCCCATGCTTGTGATGTTTTCCTTAAATACTTGGTCCTGTATATTCTGCCTATAAGTCTGCAACAATTTTTGAATTATTTCTATACTTGGGTGATGCTTTCCTTAATTACTTGGGATTTTCTGTGATTGAATCCGAGATTCTCTTGACTGATTTCAAACTAATGCCCTATTTTACTTTATACACGGGTAGTTCAATTTTCCTTAATTACCCACTATGTACCTGATTTCATTTGTACACTATGTGAATGTTTCTGCCTAATCAGCCTTATTAGACTGATTTTTCTTTCCTTATTCTGCCTTGACTATACCATTTGAAACTAGACTCCTTAATTAAAGGAGTCCAGTTGCCTTAATTGGTTTTAATTGATTTATTTTCATGATGTTTGCACTCTTTACCCATGTACTACTCGTTTTTTTCAAACTATATAAAGAGTTGTCTTCCCTCTTTGCAAACACACTGAAATTCACACACAGACTAATATTGAGAGCACTGACACACACAGACATTGCTCTGAACTTTTCTGTGCTTTCATACACTTCTTTCTCTCTGCATCTATTTCTGACTACTTAGTTAGTTGAAAGCCAAGACTAAGTAACCTCTATTGCTCTTGTGCTCCTGCATACTACTGTCCTACTGTTGCCCTCTCATTCTGCATACTATTGTTCTACTGCTGCTCTCTTTGTCCTGTATACTGTTGTTTGCTGCTCTATCTCTTTGCACTTTGCTGTTATATACCCTTGACTGGTATGTTCCTAATTTAAGTTTACAGAGTCTCAACACAATATATTTCAATTCATGTTACTATAGTTTTTGTTCCTTTTGTGCTTTATTTTATGGTTCTATTGCCTACCATGTAGCTAGCATGCTTCTATGATTTACCCCTTCCCTTTTAGTATAAGATGTCTCATGCTTTACCTTGTATGATTTACTATAACCCTGTTCGACTCCCATGGAGTCAGCATGCCTGTTTTATCTATATGATTATCCTTTTCCTGTCTCAAATGACTGTTGTTCTTATATGTTATCTTCCTCTACTTAGCTTCCAATACTACAGACATGTGTCCCTCCACATGATACCTAAATGTTGTATGATTCTGACTCTAAACTTAATGTGTGACTCTGCTTGATATGTGATGTTTTATGATAACTATGTTTGAAAACCTATAACTCTATTATGCTGCTACCATGTGAATTATTTGTCCCCAACTCCCTACCCTTGTTTGTGTTTGTCTCTTACGCTCTGCATCTTTTCCAAGTTGTGGTTAGCCTGCTTTTTTCCTTTTGCAAACTGGTCTCCATAAATCCTTACACTGTCCTCTGAAGTTATATTTCAAATCTGTTACTTCAGACTCTTTTCAAACTCCAACACTCTTTTTAAACTTTAAGCACTTCCCCACTACTCTTAGACTCTAGGTTCAGCCCCCTTCGTGTGAGTACTGCCTTGGCGACCTTTGAGTACCCATTGAACTCTGACACACAAGGCTGGCATTCCACACTGCACTTACTCATCCTTGGCTAAGGTACCTTAGAGACTATGACACACTTGGGTTGAAAGGTCATGGCATATGGAAATTGGATCTTGTACTTTGGGCCTACTGTTAGGCTCTCTGTTGTATAGCTTCTAGATTTGCCTTTATTCAGTTGTGTAATTCATTATTCTTGGCCTGTAATAATCTGTAAACGAATATTTGGGGCTGGATAGTGAAAGGGTGGAAATTATGCATGCCTAGATAGTTATGGGTAGAAATCATGACTATAGGATTTATTTACCTATGTGTGCAATAGTATCATGTTTAGGATATGCATACCATGGATTAGAATCCATGTTTAAGTTCTTTATTTCAGCATATCTATTATATTCCTGTCATTTTATAAGCCCTGCTCACAGTTCATCACTATAACAAACTAATAAACGACTACATTCTCATAAGTACTACATTTAGAAACCATGTTTAGGTATCCATGTGTGCATTAGATATCATGTTATCTAAGACTTTGCGTTCAACATATTTGTTTCAAGTTATGTTCTGTCGAACACCTCGTCAGTATGTATTAAATCTAGGAACCTCGCTAAAATCGTGTTAAATAGTTTAAACGTTTTTCTGCAAATGTATTATCCTTTATGTGTTTAACATCAAATTTAAATATGTATTTCACTCTTTAAAACTAATAATCAGTATTACAAACGCCTAGACAAACTTTAGGCCTAATATTCATTAAAACCAAAATTGGTCGTTCTATGTATGGCTTGTGTTAAAAGTGATCATAAGAATTAATCAACCCTTAGAACTTTGCTCTTTGTCATTGTTTTCACTCTTACTTTGCCTAGTAACTAATGGATTTTCCAAACAATTATGCCTTCTACAAAATCATTCTGTTTGAATCCTTGCTCTGTTTTTCTAGAACTATTAGTTTTCTGAAATAGCTTACTCATTCTTTTCACTAAAGTTTTCTTTCTTAAACTACTGACTTCTACTCTGCTTCAAACTGCTTAATCTTTTAAAGTCACTTCCCTTTTGGATCACTCTGTTATTTTAAGATCATGCTTTACTGATTTCTCTAAAGCTTCCTATTTACTTTTTACTAGGGACTTCACTAAACTGCTGTGCATTTTTTTAATTCCTGCTCCAGTCTTTAAATCACTGGATTTTTAAAAATCAATCATTCTCTTATCAAAACTATTCTATCCTTTTAAACTCCCTGCTTTATTACTTAGTTTCAAGAAACCCCACAAAACTTCTGAAACCTACTGTTTTCCAAACTCAGAATCCCTGTTTTAAATCCTAATTTTGAGACCTTCTTTTGTGTTTGAGACGTGCTATTTACATGCCCTACTTGCGAGGGTTACTTGAGCCATATGTTTGTTATGTGTATCCTATATGTGTAAGTCCTAACTGTTTTCTACTTGTCTCTTAGAATTTTATCCTTTAAACCTAGGGGTTCAACCTAGTACTCACCTTTTTGGATTTAGTAGTCCTAAACACCCCCTGAAACTTATAGGATGGGACGGGTAATAGCACGCAATAAGCTTTCGTGACCACCACGCGCTTCTTTAAATAACCTCTACGGGATGGGAAGGGTAGAATACGGATATGATGACCGGTGCGCAAATACCACGTGTAGCCCCTCTTCGAGGAGTGATTACCGGGTATTGCATTGATGTGATACGTATTATTTTAAACCTAGGACAATTCATTTTTCAAATGTTTTACTCTGATGTTTTCCCAAAACCTTTAAAAGATTTTCGTACTTGTTTGAAATCCCTTCTTATATGAACCTTACTTGCTATTGTTTACTATCCAAATTCACAAAACTTCCTGGTCGGGACCCACATTTGTGGATCTTGAGGGGTGCCTAACACCTTCCCCTTAGGATAATTTCAAGCCCTTACCCAATCTTTGGTAATGCAAACTAGTTCATGAGTTATCTACTCTAGGTGCCCTAACACACCACAAAAATCATTAGGTGGCGACTCTTCCTTAAACCTCTTCCTTTAAGGAGTTGTCCAGAATGTCATGGACCCGATCTCTCCGCACCTGACCCGTGCGAGGGAAAAGTGGGGCGCGACAGTGGGCCCGGGGGCATTTTGGTCAATTCACTGAGCGGGGTTGGGAGATTATATAATTTGGAATTGTTGCAAATATTAGAGTATATTTTCATTGGTTTGTCGTTATTTGGATAGTTTTGGGGCATTGTGCGTCCGTTGGAGTCGTCGGAAGGGCTTGGAAGCCGGTTATGGAATTTCGGAGCGAGGTAAGTTTCCTTTCTAACGTTGTGAGGGGGAATTGTCTCGAGTATGTGCTATTATATTCGAGGGCTATATACGCATGAGGTGATGGGAGTCCGTGCGTAGCTACTATTATGCCATGTCCGGGTAGTCTAAGACCCACTAGCATGCCTTATGTGTTGTACCTATGATCCTACCTGTAATATTAGAGTGCTAATATAATCGAAATCGTAATTGAATATCTAAAGAAGGCTAGATTTCATTTTCTTAATCATCTAGAAAGAGAATTTATTCCTCCGTGGATAATTGTATACATGATAGGGTTATATTATGGAATATTATTAAACTTGGCAAATGAGTTTCAAAACAAAGATTTAAAAGCTATATTTCATGTTCCTTTAAGAAGAATTTTACCACTTTCCTGAGAAACTAATTTCTTGATAAAAATGCGGACTTATTATGTGAATATGTGTACATATGGGAACCTGAGTCGCAGGTATGATTCGCGAGTAGGCTAGCCTTACTATTTTTATGTTGACCGCATCACATGATCGATTCGCGAGCGGGGAAAAATAGATGCATCTATGGTTTGAGCCGTTCGACCCTTCGGCAGTGCATTATTGTTGGTCTGCGCCGTTCGACCTTCGGCATTGCTTGCGCTTGATATTTACTGCGTATTTGCTGTGATTTTGCCTGATTACTGGCCTGAAATTTTAAGTTGTCAACTTAAATGAAAGAGATTTAAAGTTATTAAAGATTTTTTGAAGAAGTTGTTCCTTCCGGTTGATTATTTGTTATTTGATTAAATCACCCATGTTGATTAATTGTTATTAATATGACGAAGATTTAAAGTGCTAAATGTGGAAGGAGTTGATATTATTTATTCCTGATTTTAATAAATTGCCTATGATTAACATGCTTAGTGTCACATTTGAATATACTAAATCGACCTCTATCAAGTGTCTAATTTGACCTCTCATCACTACCTCTCTGAGGTTAGGCGGGCGACTTACTGAGTACACGTTATTTTCGTACTCATGCTACACTTGCTGTGTATTTTTATTGCACAGGTACTTTCATAGCGATGTGGCGGATTTGGAGACTTAGGTGAGCTGCATCATCCGGAGGCGATCTGCAGCTAACAGAGCCTCCCTCATACTGTATTTATTTTCATTTTAAATTCCTTGTCCAATTTGTATTTCGGACAAGCTTTGTGATGATTGTATAAATTCTTAGAAATTGCTCATATACTTGTGACACCGTATTCTGGGATGTGTTTGGGATGTATTTGCAAAAAGAAATGGAACATTTAAACCATCGTATTTTCTTAACGGATTTTGTTTAGTTATTTCGTAATAAGTCAAAGATAATGATTTCAATAATGCTAAAACAGGAAATTTAACTTAACCATTTAAATGATTGGCTTGCCTGACAATGGTGTCCGGCGCCATAATGACCTTATGGATTTTGGATCGTGACACGCTCAGATCCATTGGAGCGAGTTATTTGATCATTGCTAGTCAGTGCTTGTAGAAAAGTTCGAGGCTGACTGTTTGTGTGTGTATCATCTAGGTGTATTTGGCCAGTATCAGGTGGCTCTTTGTCTCTAGTAATATGTATGCTATTGGAGTTTAAGGTAATAGGTGTACTATCTGGAATATCCATTAAAGCAACTTATTAGTATAAAGATCAGGTAAGAATTCAGAGGGAATAGAGAGAGGAACAAAATGTTGTCGCTGAATAGATACTTCTGCTTCATATTTTAAAAAGTTCGTCGCAATAAGTTGGTTAGTAGCTATCTTTATCCAAATAGTTGTTCATATTTATTGTTTACTTTTTCTAATCATATACGTAGTTTATATATTAATTATACATAGATAATATATAAACTATACATATATTATATACCCACCGGCTATTTTTAATTTAAGCGGTTGGGTGAACAATTATTTGGGTTAATTCTTCTAATGTCATTGCTAAAGTAAAATTTCGTAGCTAAATATAAGTTTTGTCACGCCTTTGAAGTTATTATAGCTACAGTAATATTTTTGTCACGATAAATAATTTGCAGGAAATGTTGAATCTAACAAAAAATTATTCATGTTATAAACAACGGTGACAAAATATTATTTAACCACAATAAATTCGTTGTAAAAAAACATCATAGTTAATAAATATTTTCCTTCGATTATAAAAACATTACAAGAGCTTCTCCAAAAATATTAGAGAAATTTTATGAACAATGAATTTTAAATATAAAAGCTAGATTTTCTAAAATATTAAAAATCAGTAATTGCATGTAATTAAAGAATTTATTAATTCTCAAATAGCAAACATTAAGATGTCAAAAAACAATCTTGAACCATAGACCATTTGTAGGTGAAATTCAAAATTTTTATTAATAATCGTAGAGATATTTATGTATTTTGTTCCTTTATTATTTTTAAATAAATATTTAGAGTAATTTGTATATCTATACTCTTATTTTAAATAGTACTCATATGGTGAAGACTTTGATAGTTTGCAGGGATATTTGTATATTTGTATCCTGAATTATTTTAAATTAGTATTTAGAATAACTTCATATATCTAAGCATTTATTTATGAATAAGTACTCATATATTAAAAAAATTTATGGCTTTTTTAGTGCACAATGACCAAAGACTCCAAATACATCATGTAACTAATTATCCACGGAAAAATGATAGATTTATGATTTTATCACTAAAAGATAAAACACTAAAACAATTATGAACTTTTTAAGAAAAATAAAATTCATTGCTAATTTTTAACAATATTCATCTTAAATTTTAAATCTTTTTTTTAATTATATAGGATATAGAATATATTTATATTCAATAAGAATTAAGAGATTAATATGATTGGTATTTATGTCCATAACGAAAATCACTCTAGTATATGGCGCCCAACGTCACCGCTAGGCAAGCCAACAGTGAACTAAACATGTATCGATTCTTTTAACAATTTTGAAATAGTTGATTTTATTTATTAAGTATGTAAGAGGTAAAAATGTAATAAGATAAAGCATAAATAAATATGAGAGCAAGTGTGGTGTGATAAAAACTCAAAAACCATCAAATGTCTACTAGAATATTTTCAAGACCTAGTGTCACAAGTGTATGAACTACTAGTAAAATATACAAAATACTAAACTACTACTTTCTGAAATAGAATAGATAGAAGAAAATGTAAAAGAGAGACTCCGGATACTGCATGACAGACTCGGAGCAGCTCACCACTAAGTCTCGAGGTACCGAGGTGCGCGCCTGAAGGTCAACAGATGCACCTGCCTCAGGTCCTGCACGATTAGTGCAGAAGTGTAGCGTGAGTACATAAACAACATGTACCCAGTAAGTATTCAGTCTAACCTCGAAAAAGTAGGGACGAGGGGTAGACATCGACACTTATTATGAGCCAATAATAATATACAGAAATGTTAAATAGGAATGAAATACGTAATAATGAAAATAACATGACAAAAAGCAGTAAATAAATGGTTCTCTAACTGATAGTAAATTCCAAAATCCTCGTCTAACACATACTAGTTCTAAATAAATTTCGGTCATCAACTAGATTATAACCTCTCAAGCAATAACATAATATCAAGTGTAAACAGGCTCTGAGTAATATCACGCACGATTGATGCCGAGGTCGTACGACCCGATCTAAAAATATACTGTGTGCACTGCGGAGGGTCAAAAAATACGAACCATATATGCATCTATTAAACTACCGAGCGAACAACCCGCTCCCATGAGAATAGAGAAGTTTACCTCGCTCGCGAAAGTACTTGCGACGCGGGAGGACATGGATTTCTCAGAGTTATTAAGTATTCTTCAATTCTTTCCCGAAATAAGAAATCAAACTTGGAAGTTTTCAACTTTAAAATCTCTAGTCTCAGCTCTATATAAGATAATTAATATGCACAACAAACATGACAATACAATTAAAGCATGATGTAAATTTAAGGCTACCCAAGCATCTCTTTGAATAAAGATAAGCACGGACTCTCGCCACCTAGTGTGTACGTAGCTCCCCACACAAGTAATTCACAATGAAAATACACCTAAGGGGATGAGTTCCTTCTTACAAGGCTAGGCAAGCGACTTACCTCGTTCTCAAGCTCACTTCTAGCCACAAATACACTCTAACTCCTTAACTTGGTGCCGAACAACCCGAAACTAGCCAAATATTATATAAATAAATTAATATATACTTAAAAGTTCATAATTTAACCATCAGGGTAATTACCCACCCCTAATTGGAAGATTCCTAAAATTCACCCTGTGCCCACGTGCCCCGATTTCAAAATTTTTTAAGATATTTGTTATCCATAACCTCACGAACTCAAATATATCATTTTCACTCAATTCCATAATCATTTTCATCGTTAAATTCTCTTTTTATCAAAACCTAGATTTTTTAACTAAACCCATAATTTTTACAATTTTACATATTAAAATCTACCATAATCTATGTATTTAACTTATATTTGATAGAAATTACTTACCTCCAATAGCTAGGTGAAAACCCCTCTTCAAAGAACTCAAAAATCGCCTAAGAGATGAAAGAAATGAGCCAAAATAGCCTAAGTCCTGACATTAAAAGAACTCACTGCCTCCAGCGATTCCGCTTCTGAGGACCATGGGCCGCATCTGCGGCGCCTGACCTGCGGAAACTCCAATGCAAATGCGGTCCTAGCCCATACCACCTGACTTCACTTCTACGGACAGGGTCGCACATGCAGTCAAGGCGTGGCTAGCCTCTGTCACGACCCAACTTTCCCTCCGTTTGGGTATCGTGATGGCACCTAGTCCTAGGGACTAGGTAAGCCTAACTTGTGATGAATAACAACAATAACAAATACAATTTAACAGTCTTGAAATAGAAACCTCTACAAAATCTACAATTTTCCAAAACCGGTGGTACAACTTACCAGCTCTACAGAGTTTACCACAACTTCTAAATGCAACTGTTTGGAAATAAGTGAAAACAATGTAAATACAAAATAGGAACGTGACTCTGAAGCCTGCGAACGATGTAGCAGGTTTTCCTTGAGTCTTCTCAGCAAAAATCTGCATAACTACTAAAGATCAATACTTGGATCTGCACAAAAAAATGTGCAGAAATTTAATATGAGCACACCACAGCGGTGCCCAGTAAGTATCAAGACTAACCTCGATGGAGTAGTGACGAGGAACAGTCAAGACACCCACTGTACGAATCAAAATGTACGACTCACGGAAAAATCAATTAAACCTAAGTAGTACTTAAGGGAAAATCATTTAAATCACAATGTACGACTCACGGGCATGCTTGACCAATGTATAGATATTCCACTTACTTGTTAGACAATTATAGGGCGAGATTATACTAGTTTTAGTCACATAGGCAGCGTATGAAGAAAGATATAGTATAATGGTAGGAAAAGCAAAGTCTTCATTTAAGTCAATTAAGATCATATAAGGAATAAGGAATGCCAGGCAAGTACTTCTAATTTGAGCAGGAAGAGATGAAACTAGAAATCAGGAATTCAGATATAACAATTTCAATTCATACACGGGGAACATAAGGACCAAAAATCCTAAAAGGCAATCTATTTTCAAATAAGTACGAGTACACACTCGTCACCTCGCGTACGCGGGTTACAATCAACATAGAAAACTCAATCCTAAGGGGATGTTCCCTGACACAAGGTTAGGCAAGATACCTACCTCAAAGATGACAACCCGGTACTCAAAAATAGACTTCTCGGGCGGGAAGACCTCCGGACGGCTAAAAATCAACTAAAACAACTTCAAAATACATATAAAACGTATAAGGAACTATTCCGAATAATAAAGTCTCAATCTTTACAATATTATAAAAATCGACCCAAAAGTTGAACCCCGTGCCCACACCTCGGAATCTGACAAATTTTACGAATTCCGATTACCCATTCCGATACGAGTTCACCCATACTAAATTTATCCAATTCCAAGAAAATTTGGTCTTTCAAATCATGATTTTACATTTTAGAAGTTTTCTTTCAAAACCCACAATCCCCTCAACCCAAAACACAAATTAAATGATAAAAATAAGAACTAATTCATGAAATATAATTAATTATAGTTGAAGAACACTTACCCATTCGATTTGTGTGAAAAACCCTCAAAGAATCGCCCAAAACCAAGTTCTAGAAGTCAAAATATATTTAAAATAGTGAAACCTCGATTTTGCAAACATATATTCTGCCCAGGTGCTTTGTGAATCGCGATCGCGGGAATCGAGGCGCGATCGCGTAAAGGGAAATGGTTGCTGGTATAAGATGTGCTCCACGATCGCATATAAGGGGCTGGGGCAAACAGGACACTACGCGATCGCGAAAGAGGGCAACAGACACCAGAAACAACATTTCAAAAATGGAAGAAAATGGCCCGAAACCCATCCAAAATGCACCTGAGGCCCCCGGGACTCAAAACTAAATATACACACAACCTCAAAAACATCTTACGGACTTATTCGAGTAATCAAAACACCAAAATAACATCATAAACATCGGATTAAACCTCCAAATCCATAAAAATTCTCAAAACTTCTTAAACTTCAAATTTTGCATTTAAGGTCCGAATCATGTCAAACTAAGTCCGTTTCTTACCAAATTTCACAGATAACACATATAAGTCATATCAAACCTGTACCGAGCTCCGGAACCATGATACGAGCCCGATATCACAGGTTTCACCTCAAATTTTCATTTTCAAAAACATTTTTATTTTTCAGAAAATCATTTTCTTTAAAAATTCATTTCTCGGACTTGGGACCTCGGAATTCGATTCCGAGCATACGCCCAAGTCCCATATTCTCCTACAGACCCTCCGGGACCGTCAAATCACAGGTCCGGGTTCCGTTTACCAAAAACGTTGACCGAAGTCAATTTTATTCAAATTTCTAATACAAAATTATCATTTTTATCAGTTTTTTTCACATAAAGGCTTCCCGGCTACAAGCCCGGGCTGTGCATGCAAATCGAGGTGACATAGAAGGAGGTTTTCACGACCTCGAAACACAGAATTAGCTAGAAATATACGGGATGATATTTTGGGTCATCACAATCTCCCCCTCTTAAACAAACGTTCTTCCTCGAACGTGCCAAGATTCACTTTGAACTCATCCAATCACTGATTGTATACTTCCAACATATAGCCGAGGGTGATCCCACATCACCCCAACCCACATAAGCCCGATGAAACAATCACAACCGCAATATAGCCTTCACATCACCACCGATAAGCCTCATACCTCTACTTTTCACCTTCTACTCATTCACAAAAGACCCAATCCTAAATCCATATCCGGCATTAGCCTCAACCAACTGCATCAACTCATGACTACACCCATAAGGCATGACCACACAGCATAGCACATCACACATAGGCTCAGTTAACACTTTTGATCACCATAGCTGCCCGAAATCAACTCAACATTGGCAATTAGCCTCACATCTGAAAGAACTCTGTTTCAAACCCCAAAATACTGATAATGATGCTATAAACACGAAGACTTCATTATTAAACACCTGAATCACCAAGTCACAACTAACACCACCAAGCACACATCCCGCAAGCTAAAACTAATGGAGCACATAACGAGAATGACTGAATATGAATATAGAAACATATAAAGGAACTATCAAACAAGCCCATAGGCATAACTCTTTATCAATACTAACTTACCAAAAGCAATATAACAAGGAAGAAGCAAAGCATATGAACAAATCACAAGGATTCCATCCTCATAAAATTCCACCGCGGTACTCAGTCCGGTCCAAACATATCGAATCACAAATATCACGAGGACCTCGCCCTCAACTCTGAATCACATACCAAAAATATATCATACCAATCGAAATTCCTCCACTAATTCATTTCAACTGATAAAATCATAACGCTAGCTGATCTCACACCTCGATGGAGTATGAAATCACAACTCGTAAGAAAAATATTTAGGAAAATCACATAAAGCTTACCACGAAGAACAACAAGGACTCACTTATAGTCTCACCACTATCAATGATGAATAAAACAATGATAGACACGTCTACCGCTCATAAAATCTCCCAACATGAGCAAACACAAAAATAGAGTGCCAAGCATAAAACTTACTCATAAATAAGCAACAAATAAGGGAAACTCGTCCCGACCGACAGAGGTATAGTGAAATAAAATGGTACCCCACTTTAGCACATCAAGACATACCAGGGTGATAATATTTGGCACAATGGCCTCTAGCCTACTATATGCAACACATCAACGGGTCGGGCCTCCCCCTCTTGGGCGCCCTTTACCTACCTGAATACCCTGCTATAACACTCCTACCTGAATCCCAGAACAATCTCTCACCCAATGGCTAACATCTCCACACTGAAAACAATCTCTCTGCCGATGGTGGCTGTGGAAAACATACAATACGGATCCTCTGAGACCCATGAGTACCTGAAAAGCCCCCATGCGAAGCTAGTAATGCAAACTGAACTAGTTGACCCAAAATTCTCTACCCTGACGTACCTTGGTTCCATAATAAGGATAAGTAGATTAATCCGGTCTACGAGGCCTCCTCGCCTCCCAAAACTCTCTCTCCTGATCTCGTCTGACCTCTCGCTCCCGATCCCACATGCTCCTTAACCGGCGAGCGATCCCCACTAGCTTCCGAAACGAGGCATCCTACTCTAACTCTCGAGTCTCGCTGAACCAAATATCATGCATGAATCTTTCAAATGACTCTACAGATTCATCTCCTAACTAAAGCAACCAAGCGAAGTGCATGTCTGGCCAACTCACTGATTCTAACGGCATACTCCAATAGTGACATAGCGCCCTGACGCAACTACTCAAACTCCACGCGCCGTATATCCCGAAGGAACTGAGGTGCAACCTCCCTCAAACATTTTCGAAAACTAAATCCATGCTAGTGAAGCTAACTCGGCCAGATTACCCCAACTCATATGCTGCCACCGCTGATCAACCCACTACTCCAAACCTGAGACGTGACAAAACAATTTCGCTCGTCTCTACAACACCCGAAATGTGAGGAATATAGTGACAATCCCCTAGGAAAACCCGGGGCAACCATCTGCCGCCAATCCACTGAAAGATAGAAGGGTGGTACTTCCTGTACCTCTCAAGTCCAAGGTATTTTTCCTCCGATGCTACTGCTCTAACCACGGGCTGAACTGAAACCACATATCATGCCGCCATGACAACTGGAACCTGACCAATATGATCTCACGGCTCTGGAGTGTAGACAGTGGGAGTCTGAACTCCTCCCATGATCCGTGAAGCAACTGGTGCACTAGAATCAACCCTGCCTGAATCGATATACCAATTATACTCAAAAATGCGCTCAGGTCTCCTGAAGTCCGGGGTAGCAACAGGCACCCGCAGTACCTGTCCCCCAACTAGAACTACTGGCGACTCCTCAACGGCTGCTCTGGTAGGCATCTTAACTGCGGCACGTGCTCCTCGTTGGCCCCTGTCTCTGACCCTTGCGACACTTGCTTCGGGTAACATCATCAGGAACCGCGGCTCGTGTCCGCACCGTCGGTGAGAGAATGGATTGATAATTTAAAACTTCAAGATCAATGAATTCGCACGACAGGAATGAAGAAAGTGAAATTATCCTAATAGTTCCGTAGCCCCTCGAAGATAAGTACAGACGTCTCTGTACTGATCCGCAAGACTCTACTAAACTTCTTTATGACTCGTAGCACCTATGAACCTAGAGCTCTAATACCAACTTGTCACGACCCAAATTTCCCTCAGTTGGGTATCGTGATGGCACCTAGTCTTAGGGACTAAGTAAGCCTAATATTTCCACTGAACAACAAGAATAATAAAGGAATTATAACAGTCTCGATATAGGAATCTTGACAGAGTTTACAATTTTCCAAAACCCGGTAAATACAAGTCATAAGCTCTACGACATCTTTCAACCGAATCTAAATACAACTGTCTAGAAACATTAAGTACAGTTGACATAAACAGGAATGTGACTCCGAAGCCTGCGAACGCAGCATCAGTTTTACCTTGAGTCTCCTTATCAACGATCTACGCAGCTACTAACAACAATTACCTAGATCTGCACACAAAAATGCACAGAAGTGTAGTATGAGCACACCACAGCGGTGCCCAGTAAGTATCAAAACTAACCTCGGTGAAGTAGGGATAAGGACTTGTCAAGACACCACTGGTCTAATAAGTAAAAAGACATAAATGAACCAATGACCGAAACATAATATCTATCTACATATTTTTCGATATAATTAACGGCACGATCGAATAATACGGAAGAAAATTCAATAATTACGATCAACAGACAACATAATAGAAATACGCAAAGAAAATGGTAAGAATGCAAGCCAAATGTCGGGTGTCACAACCCAATAAAACATTAGCAACTCAGCACTGCATCAATTTATTCACGTCAGGCCTTAGCCAATAAACTCAATAA
This sequence comes from Nicotiana knightiana, assembly GCA_005239525.1. Taxonomy (NCBI): domain Eukaryota; kingdom Viridiplantae; phylum Streptophyta; class Magnoliopsida; order Solanales; family Solanaceae; genus Nicotiana; species Nicotiana knightiana. The sequence goes on from ML392364.1 coordinate 71,678, forward strand.
AGTTGGTCAAACCTTCGAGTGAAAACATTAAAATCGCGAGTTTATTTCGAAAGCTTTAAAGATATAATCCTTTCGGAATGGAGAAATTTCTTCTTTGAAACATACTTTCTCTGAATGTATATTTATATATTTTTATAAAGAGAAATCTTTAAAACATAGTCTCTTCAAANATATTTTTATAAAGAGAGATCTTTAAAACATAGTCCCTTCAAAATACGTGGTGTTCAAATATACTTTCCCAAATACTGCTCTTTCAAATATCACTTTCTGCAAGACAAATACGTTTCAAATATACTTTCGAAATAGAAGTCCTTCAGACATAACTTTTCCTAGAGATAATTGCTTTTCAGCTATACTTTTAAATATATATATATATATANAAAGTGAAATTATCCTAATAGTTCCGTAGCCCCTCGAAGATAAGTACAGACGTCTCTGTACTGATCCGCAAGACTCTACTAAACTTCTTTATGACTCGTAGCACCTATGAACCTAGAGCTCTAATACCAACTTGTCACGACCCAAATTTCCCTCAGTTGGGTATCGTGATGGCACCTAGTCTTAGGGACTAAGTAAGCCTAATATTTCCACTGAACAACAAGAATAATAAAGGAATTATAACAGTCTCGATATAGGAATCTTGACAGAGTTTACAATTTTCCAAAACCCGGTAAATACAAGTCATAAGCTCTACGACATCTTTCAACCGAATCTAAATACAACTGTCTAGAAACATTAAGTACAGTTGACATAAACAGGAATGTGACTCCGAAGCCTGCGAACGCAGCATCAGTTTTACCTTGAGTCTCCTTATCAACGATCTACGCAGCTACTAACAACAATTACCTAGATCTGCACACAAAAATGCACAGAAGTGTAGTATGAGCACACCACAGCGGTGCCCAGTAAGTATCAAAACTAACCTCGGTGAAGTAGGGATAAGGACTTGTCAAGACACCACTGGTCTAATAAGTAAAAAGACATAAATGAACCAATGACCGAAACATAATATCTATCTACATATTTTTCGATATAATTAACGGCACGATCGAATAATACGGAAGAAAATTCAATAATTACGATCAACAGACAACATAATAGAAATACGCAAAGAAAATGGTAAGAATGCAAGCCAAATGTCGGGTGTCACAACCCAATAAAACATTAGCAACTCAGCACTGCATCAATTTATTCACGTCAGGCCTTAGCCAATAAACTCAATAAAGTTG
>ML392364.1:73053-87228 GCA_005239525.1 Nicotiana knightiana
ATTAAAATCGCGAGTTTATTTCGAAAGCTTTAAAGATATAATCCTTTCGGAATGGAGAAATTTCTTCTTTGAAACATACTTTCTCTGAAAGTATATTTATATATTTTTATAAAGAGAGATCTTTAAAACATAGTCCCTTCAAAATACGTGGTGTTCAAATATACTTTCCCAAATACTGCTCTTTCAAATATCACTTTCTGCAAGACAAATACGTTTCAAATATACTTTCGAAATAGAAGTCCTTCAGACATAACTTTTCCTAGAGATAATTGCTTTTCAGCTATACTTTTATATATATATATATATATATATATATATATTCGATCCAAATCTCCTCAATGATAAAACCATCGGTACTCAGTCCGCAACTCTGAATTTGTCATGCAATGCAGTACAGGGGGAAAGCTCCCAGACTCTCGTCCGTAGTCCCAATTTAAATATGCGATGCAGTACAGGGGGAAAGCTCCCGGATCTCTGTCCATAGTCCCAATTTAAATATGCAATGCAGTACAGGGGGAAAGCTCCCGGATCTCGGTCCGTAGTCCCAATTTAAATATGCAACGCTGTACAGGGGGAAAGCTCCTGGATCTCCGTCTATAGTCCCAATTTAAACATGCAATGCAGTATAGGGGGAAAGCTCCCGAATCTCGGTCGGTCGTCCCAATTTAAATATGCAATGCAGCCACTGAGGAAAACAACCAGAATGCGACAGAAACAACATAAATTTCCACAACAGGCTAAAAAGCAAACAAGACCGAATGCAAAGTGCGATGAGCAAATCAATACAAAGACTTAAATCACAAAAATGGTAAAAACTCACTCATAAGAAGTATCCATTGAAAGGAATGCCAAGCACAAAGAGAAGCAGCATAACAAGGGGAAAACAAGGCAAATATAGCAACGATTCTATATATTCAAGTTCGCAACCAAGAAACCAAATCATCCTGGAAAGGGAATTAGCTATAATCAATCTCACTTAGACAATTAGCTTCACCAAATAAACTCAGCTTGAACAAATGCTCAGTAAATAGGCAGCATCAAAGAAATACCATCAACATGGGCGGTCATCAATTAAACCTAAGTAGAACTTAAGGGAAAATCATTTAAATCACAATGTACGACTCACGGGCATGCTTGACCAACGTATAGATATTCCAATTACTTGTTAGACAATTATAGGGAGAGTTTATACTAGTTTTAGTCACATAGGCAGCGTATGAAGAAAGATATAGTATAACGGTAGGAAAAGCAAAGGCTTCATTTAAGTCAATTAAGATCATATAAGGAACAAGGAATGCCAGGCAAGTACTTCTAATTTGAGCAAAGAGATGAAACTAGAAATCAAGAATTCAGATAAAACAATTTCAATTCATACACGGGGAACATAAGGACCAAAAATCCTAAAAGAGCAATCTATTTGCAAATAAGTACGAGTACACACTCGTCACCTCGCGTACGCGGGTTACAATCAACATAGAAAACTCAATCCTAAGGGGAAGTTCCCTCACACAAGGTTAGGCAAGATACCTACCTCAAAGATGACAACCCGGTATTCAAAAATAGACTTCTCGGGCGGGAAGACCTCCGGACGGCTAAAAATCAACTAAAACAACTTCAAAATACATATAAAACGTATAAGGAACTATTCCGAATAATAAAGTCTCAATCTTTACAATATTATAAAAATCGACCCAAAAGTCGAACCCCGTGCCCACACCTCGGAATCCGAAAAATTTTACGAATTCCGATTACCCATTCCGATACGAGTTCACCCATACTAAATTTATCCAATTCCGATAAAATTTGGTCTTTCAAATCATGATTTTACATTTTAGAAGTTTTCTTTCAAAACCCACAATCCCCTCAACCCAAAGCACAAATTAAATGATAAAAATAAGAACTAATTCATGAAATATAATTAATTATAGTTGAAGAACACTTACCCATTCGATTTGTGTGAAAACCCCTCAAAGAATCGCCCAAAACCGTGTTCTAGAAGTCAAAATATGTTTAAAATGGTGAAACCTCGATTTTGCAAACGTATATTCTGCCCAGGTGCTTTGTGAATCGCGATCGCGGGAATCGAGGAGCGATCGCGTAGAAGGAATTGGTATCTGGTGTAAGATGTGTTCCGCGATCGCATATAAGGGGCAGGCTAGCTTCTGCGATCACGGATGGAGTTATGCGAACGCGGTGAAGAAATTTTAGGCAACCAGTCCGTTTCTTACCAAATTTCACAGATAACACATATAAGTCATATTGAACCTTTACGGGGCTCCGAAACCATGATACTTGACTGATATCACAGGTTTCACCTCAAATTTCATTTTCAAAAACCTTTATATTTTTCAAAAAACAATTTTCTTTAAAAATTCATTTCTCGGACTTGGGATCTCGGAATTCGATTCCGGGCATACGCCCAAGTCCCATATTTTCCTACAGACCCTCCGGGAAAAGTCAACTTTATTCAAATTTCTAATATAAAATTATCATTTTTATCAGTATTTTTTCACGTAAAGGCTTCCCGGCTAAAAGCCCGGGCTGCACACACAAATCGAGGTGAGATAGAAGGAGGTTTTTACGACCTCGGAACACAGAATTAGCTAGAAATATACGGGATGAACCTTTGGGTCATCACAACTCTAGTACTTATATAGCCCTTTAGAAATTTAAAATCACCAATTTAATAACCTTTCCATCTATTTACCATTTATTTTCAGCTAAGCTTAATGTTATACCTCTTAACACTTTTTAAGAAGTCAATTTGTTAAATTGACGGCTTTTCCGGTAACTTCTCGTCAAGCTCGTTTCTAATATAGTTAAGTTGAAGATTTTTAACCAAGATTTTTAGTTCTAGCCAGGTAAGTTTTTATGAGAATTGCTTTTCTTTCAGCAAAGGAAATCTTTTTTTCCTTAAAGAATGGATTTTGAATAAGTAAAAAGGAGTAATGACGTTAAAAGATGTCATTTCTATCAAATTATTTTAGAATTGGGTATGTATATATACCTTAATAGTTAGGCACACATCTAATTTATTCTGAGATCTTGGATTATTAACCTATGTTTAAGCCGGTAACGGTTATTAACAGATCATATAGGGTGCTTTGATAACCTTCCTTATAGAGTTAATTAGTACCCTTATCCATAATCTTAAGGTTAAGCAGACCATAAAATGGAGTTAACTTTAAGCATTACTTAGCTAAAATTTGTGTCTTAATTCACCATTAAATTAATTAGGTGGCGACTCTTAATTAATTAAACCTCATATTTGCCAATATGTTGTACTCTAATTTGACCCGTGTTAAAATGCGGTATACCATGACAGGCAACAAATCAATGCCAAAATCAATATCTCTGTCAGGCGGCATGCTCGGAAGATCAGCTGGAAATACATATGAGAAATCCCTCACTACTGGAACTGACTCAACTGTAAGGGTATCAATACTAAGATCTCTCACATAGGCCAAATACGCATCACGCCCCTTCTCAACCATTCATTGAGCCTTAAGAAATGAAATGACCGTGTGGGGAGTATTCTCTAAGGTACATCTCCACTCTAATCGTGGTAAGCCTGGCATAGCCAACGTCACGGTCTTAGCATGACAGTCAAGAATAGCATAATGGGGCGACAACCAGTCCATGCCCAAGATAACATCAAAATCTACCACACTGAGCAATAATAAGTCAGCTCTGGTCTCAAAACCACTAAGAGCAATAAAAACGATCAATCTACACGGTCTACAACAAGAGAATCTCCCACAGGAGTAGATACATAAATAGGGGAACTCAAAGAATCCCGAGATACCCCCAAATGTGGGGAAAAATAAGAAGACACATATGAATACATAGAGCCTGTGTCAAATAGTATCAATGCATCTCTATGATAGACTGGAACAATACATGTGATAACAGAATCGGAAGCAAATGCCTATGGACGGGCTAGAATGTCATAATACCTGGCCTGGCCTCCCCCTCTAGGGCAACCTTGACCTCCCCAACTTCCACCTCGAGCTGCCTGAGTAGGTGGGGTGGCAACTGGGGCTGGAAGAATGGCCGGAGAGCTCAGTGGAGCACGTGGTGGCTAAGAAGTCTGTGGATTTTCACCCCTCCTAAGTCTAGGTATATCCCTAAACATATGACGAGTATCTCCACCCTCAAAACAACCCCTCGAAGTACACGACGGCTGATACTGGCTCGGACCTGGCATGCTGGACTGGACGCTAATAGCTCCTCGAGCAGGAGGCACACTAGATACTGGTTGTGTATAATAAGGCTCCTAAGGTCTAGGAGGAGCAGGAATTGGCTACTGGAACAACTGAACGAACAAGACGACTAACATAACCCCTACCATGACAAACTACAGCTGGGGCACAGGCACCAGATTAATGGCCCGACTCTCGAGACCTCTTGGCCTCTCTCTCCTTCCTATCCCGAGCAAGCATGACCTCCAATCTCCTAGCAATACTCATGACTTGGTGATAAGAGATGTCCATCTCCAACTCCTTGGCCATACTGGTCCGAACACTTGGGTGGAGTACCTCAATGAAGCGGCGAACCCTCTCTTTGACGGTAGCAACCAAAGCCGGTGCATGACGGGCTAACTCATTGAAGCGGACTGCGTACTCTGACACACTCATAGAACCCTAGCGCATCTGCTCAAACTCTACACACCAAGCATCCTGAGGATCTAAGGGACATACTAACGCAAAAACATATTGAGTCCAAGTGACTGAGGCTTCCTCGTCCGGACTACTCCGCTCATAGGCACGCCATCACTGATATCTGCTCCCATCAGTTGGAAAGCGGTGAAAAAACCCCACTTCTCTCCGCTATGCCCATAGTGCGAGGATACGATGACATTCATAAAGAAAACTCTGAGCATCCTCTGAAGCTAATCCTCTAGAAGTGGGTGGGTGGTACTTCTGGTACCTCTCAAGTCTGAGCTACTCTGCCTCAGAAGCAGCTACCCTGGTCTCATGCTGAACCGAAGCCACTGGTGGCATAAGAATAAAATCTGGGGCCTGATCAACCTGGACCCTCTTCTTAGGAGTACGGGATGGGGGAGTATGTGTCCCTCCCTCGGCCTGAGATGTGGCCGGAGCTATCAGAATCAGTCCAAATTGAGCTAAAGGGCTAAACATGCTCATGAACTGAGCCAAAGTCTCCTGGAGGGTTGGAGCAGCAATAGGAAGCTCCGGTGTCGGCACTCCAGCTGGAGCTGCTGGGGGCTCCTCTATCGCAGCTCGCGTAGGTGCCCTGGCTACACCGTGTGGTCGTCCTCTACCCCGACCCCGACCTCTAGAGGTTCTGGTAGGAGGCTCGGTTTCCTGATCGTCGGATCTCCCAGTACGGGTCCTTACCATTTGTGAGAAAGAATAGAATAGAAAATTGTAGAATATTGATGCTAATAACTAACATGACAAGGAAATCAAAGAAGTATGATTGTTCTTAACAATTTTATAGCCTCCCGAAGATAAGTACAGACGTCTCCGCACTGATCCGCGAGACTCTAATAAACCGGCTTGTGACTCATGACTCGTATCAACGTAGAGCTCTACTACCAACTTGTCACGACCCAGTTTCTCCCTCTGTGAAATGTCGTGGCGGCACCTAGTCTCCACGACTAGGTAAGCCTAATATTGCGGAAATGAAAGGAAAACATAAAAGATAAAAGCCAATTGATGTAATTAATAAGCAGAAATGGTGCCACTTGGCATATACAATAATCATTACTCCCCAAACCCATAATATCGCTAATCACAAGCTTCTAAGAGTTTCTACTGCTCTATACATTAATGTCTGAAGAAAAACAAGGGGAGATTCTACATAAAGGGATAGAAGGGGACTCCGAGGTCTGCAGACGTGGGCATATGTACTTTGAAGTCTCCTGAAGCAGCAAACACACACTAGACTCGATGCTGGTAGCTCGTACCTAGATCTACACACGGAAAACATGTGCAGGAAAGGGAATGATTACACCACTACAATACCAAATAAGTCCCAAGCCTAACCTCAGTCGAGTAGTGACAATATCAGGTCAAGGCCCTACCGGTATAAATATAATGAAATAAGACAAAAATAAATTTTACAGTAAAATATATGAGAAGCTAACTAGAATAGAATTAAATTAAAGGAAACAACTCATAACACAATAATAGCTACAGGGGATCTCCCCGAATACCGTCCCCTAGTCCCAAACGTAAATGTGTAGAGGGATCTCTCTGAATATTATTCCATAGTCCCAAAAGTAAATATGCAGTGTTGGGGGATCTCCCGAAATAACATTTCGTAGTCCCAAAGTAAATATGTAGTACAGGGAGTTCTCCCGGAATACCATTCCGTAGTTTCAAAGTAAATATGTAGCTCAACCAATATTCACAACAGTTACGGTAGAAAATCTACAGTTTAGACTAAGTTCAAATCAAAGAAACATGAAATTTAACTAAACATGCTACACATAGTTCAAATAGATAGTCAAAACGTGTAGGCATTGTCTTCTAATCTAAACAGGATAGTTACATATGCTAGTGTAGTTCAAACAAGGAGAAACAAGTTATGACTTAGTGAAAACCGGAGTTCTAAGACAAATAGCCCGTGTACGTACTCATCACCTCATGTACATGGTGCTCATTTACCAAATAGTGCCAAATCCTAAGGGGAGTTCCCCCACACAAGGTTAGGCAAGCCATTTACCTCGAACCAAGCTCAAATCAATATGAAATCACGCTCTTTCCACGAGTATCCAACTTTGAGTGGCCCAAATCTAATCAAATCAATTACGTAACGTAAATATAGCTAGAAGTAACTAATATAGCTAATGAAATCAAAATTAAGGCAAGAAAATAGAGAAACACCCAAAAAGCCTCCCCGAGCCCGCGTCTCGAAATCGGGTAAAAGTCACAAATTGTGAACACCCATTCACTCATGAGTTCACTCGTACAAAAATCATCCAAATCCGGCGCCTAAATTGTTTAACCAAAAAATTAGATCATTAGTCAAAGCCTATTCTTAGAAGTACTCGGGCTATTGATAACCAAGACATTCAATATTCTCTCAATAATAAGAAAGGAAATTAGTATAAGATATACCAAAATAATCAGTTGAAAGCAAAAGAATGTAATTGTATTCCAATAATAATTAGAACGTGTCTTTACAAGTGAAATCTCCTTCCCTTATATAGGAATCTACAAGTACAACGTTTCTTCCTTTTTATGCCTGAATCATTATGAGCATTAATGATATTAATGAGACGTTATAATTGAAAATCGTAACGGTTCATGAAGATTCTGTAACGTTTATGATCCTTCATGCTCATTAATTGATGATTCGTGAATCTTCCCTCTTTAATGTCTTGATTCATCCTGCTGATGTCTCTTCATATAGCGATCCAGGCTCGAGTGACCATACCACTTTCATCTAGTGGGTGATTTATTCGTACCTATTATGACTCGTGCCTCTTTTAATGCAACTCCCCAACTGTCGTTTTCTTAGTGATCCACGTGTCTTGCCATATCAGCCACATTTATAATTTCACGTGTAATATTTATTTTTACCAACACATAAATCCCACTCAAAACTCAGAAATTCGATTGGGGAACTTTCCCCCCATTTCCAAACTTTCTCACTCAAATTTCTTTATTAAAAAAAGAAAACAACAATAGATTAATGAAGTGTGATCAAAATAGGATAAGGAATCGTTACCCAAAGATTTCCTTTGAAAAACTCATGAAAAATCGCCTTCCTCCGAGCTCAAAATCAAATTTTTGTGAAACGAGCATGTCACAACCCAAAACCACCCCGGTCGTGATGGCACCTATCGTGGAACTAGCCAAGCCACACAATTTCAAATAATTTGATTTTCCCTGAAAGCCATTTAATAATAATAATAATACTATTCTCCTCAAAGAAATTTCTAATTAAAAGTTAAATTCAACCAAAACACTGAAATAAAGTCCCAACACCGGGTGTCACTAAGTCATGAGCTGACACAATTACAAATTCCGAAATATAGAAAGACAACCATTGTCTGAAACAATAAAGATATACTAAAGGGAAGATAAGGAAGGAGAAGAGGAGACTGCGATCGCCAGGCAGCTACCTCGAAACCTCCGACTGAAACTCCACACCCAAGATAATCAGTAACCACTACCGGGACCTGAAGTATCCGGATCTGCACACAAGGTGCAGGAGGTAACGTGAGTACACCAACTCAGTAAGTAACAAGCCCAAACTGTGGGCTGAGATATAGTGATGAACTAAACCTCAATAGTTATAACAGAATCAATGGAAAGGAATTTAACCATGCTTTCAATTAACTAACAGCTCAAAGTGATAAGATAAGTACAGATTCGAACAGTTTACATATATAACTCAACGTACTCTACATGCCAATATATCACTTTATGAAATTCACAATGTACTCCCACTCACACATACTTTTCCACTCAGTACTGTATATGGCTCTCATGGCCCAGGGAAGATCCATCCCGAAATATATATGCACATCTGACAGTAGTCAGTCAGTACAGAGAAAGGCCAATCCATCCCCATGGAGAAGATCCATCTCCAGATACATACATTTCAGACAAGATCCATGTCCAGGGAAGATCCATCCCTCAATAATATCACTGCACTCACTAGGGGTGTGTTACAGACCCCAGATGGGCTCCTACATCCCAAGCGCTATCGTAATCATAACATAACCGATGCAGTTGCGAACCGATCCCGTAACTATCACTCATCATCAGGCTCTCGGCCTCACTCAGTCATCACTCACCAGTCTCATTCATACAAGCTCACACTACATGAACTAGCCTGAATCAATGATATAACATGCTAAGCAACAATAACTGAGACTGGCACATGATATGATATGCATAAAAAGGACTGAGTATAAAATATCGATGAAACACATTATATGATAGCAAGAAATGACCACTCGGGTCTCAACTGTATCAACGTGAAGCCTTAACACACTCTCTAGCATGATTTCTAACTTGTTTACATTAATCACATTAATAGACACACATATATCAACAAGAAATGATCATTAAACGGTGTCGTGGAATGAACCAGGTCACAATTCTCACAGTGCACGCCCGTCACTTCGCATGTACGTCACCTCAATTCTAATCGCATAACACGTAGGTCGGGGTTTTGAACCCTCAGAACCCAGTTTGGAAGCATTACTTACTTCACTCAGCCTCAAATCGCCCCGAATCTATCCAAAATCAGTATCATATCATTAATACATACTAAAAGAAACAATACCACCAAAAATTATCAAATTAAATCAAAATTCCCGAAATTGGCCAAACCCTACCCTCGGGCCCACATCTCAGAATCTGATAAAAATTACCAAACTAGAATCCTCATCCTCTCAGGAGTCCATACATACCAAATTTACCAGAATCTAACTTCGTTTGACCCCTCAATCACTCAAATTTAACTCTCAAGTTCTAAGCCCTAAGTCCCCAACTTTCATCAATAATTTCCACAAATTTCATGCTAAATCAATTGAAATTCACCTTAGATTCGAGTTTTAGGTTCAAAAACATTACCTCAACGTGTTTCCCCTTGACTCCCTCTTCAAAATCCCTCAAAAGCTCCATCACGTCTTCAAAAATGGTGGAAATGGGTAAAAATCTGCGAAGGGTTTAATTTATACCTTCTGCCCAGGCATTTTCGCACCTACGACCTATTACACGCGCCTGCGGGACTGCACCTGCAGTCGAGGCACCGCGATGATCACTTAACTCCTAACTTCCGCACCTGCGCCCCAGGCCTCGCACCTACGGGATCGCAGGTGTGGTCAAGTCCTCCGCTCCTGCGACAAATTCCGCATATGTGGTTGCTTCCCGTATCTGTGTTCATCGTTCCTGCTGTTCCTACTCCGCAGGTGCGGACACATTAGAAGCAACAACTTCAGCTGCAAAATTCCACTTCCAACTTCTCCGTTAACCATCTGACATCATCCCGAGCCCCTCGGGGCCTCAACCAAATATACCAACACGTCAGATATCATCACACAAACTTAGTCGAACCTTCAGAACACCCAAAATAACATCAAAACACTAAATTAACCCCGAATTCAAGCCTACGGATTTCTAAACTTCCAAAATTCGGTAACGATGCCGAAAATATCCAAACCACGTCCGAATTACCTTAATATTTTGACACACATCACAAATGACACCACGCACCTATTCCAACTACCGGAATTCCATTCCGACCCTGATATCTAATTTTTCACTGCCGACCGGAAATTGCCAAATATCTAATTTCGCCAATTCAAGCCTAATTCTACCACGGACCTTCGAATAACATTCTGAACCCACTCCTAAGTCCAAAATCACCTAACAAAGCTATCCTGACCATAAAAACCAAATTCCGAGATCGTTTACCCATAAGTCAACTTCCGGTTGACTTTTTAAACTAAATAACCAACTTAAGAGACTAAGTGTCTCATTCCTATTCAAAATCACTCCGAACCCGAGCCAACCAACCCGACACAACATAATTGACCTGAACCACATATAATGAAGCATAAATGGGGGAAACGGGGCTAACACTCTCGTAACGACCCATCGTATCCTTACAGAGAAACAATGTCACGCCTTGAACCTGGGCCATGAAAACACGGCACTCGGTGCCTGACTTCATATGACCGAGCGAACCAACTGGCTGGCTGAATCAACATATGATATCATGACATACTGAATGCGGAAGATAAACTAACACATAGTGATATACAAAAAGTCTAAATGATATAAATCAAATGCGAAAATACTAATATATGTCTGAAACATATATGTAGCAACAATGTTTAATCTTAAATGCCCATGAATCTGTCTAACTATTACTCTAGATTGTGAAGCCTCTAATATAGCACTGAAAACACTGACTGTCTAAAAATGATGAAGACTGTAAGGTAATGTTAATGCCCCGATAGAACTGTAGATCACCAAATAGTTGGTACGAGAATCTCAGCGCTCTGAATCATCAACTTGTAAATTATTACCACATCATGAGATGCAAGCCCGGGGCAATAATGGACATCATTACATTTGAATTGCACTATTATGTAAAGCAACTGAAAGAAAGAATTATAAATACTGAAACTGAAACTAAGTTGATGACTTCAAATTGATAATTGATAACTGAAATGATAACTATTGAAACTGAAACTTAATGATAACTGATAACTGATAACTGAAATGATAACTGAACTGAACAAAAAAAGTAAGGATATGAATACTCCCTCTTCTGAATGATGAACAACCTGTTTATCTGAATAAGCTACGGCCTCTGGCACAATATATATGTGCACAAGCTACGGCCTCAGGCCCAATTATACATATATAACTATGGCCTCAGACCCAAAAATGCAGAAAGCATAAACTACGCCTCAGGACCAAGTATGCATAAATCATATAACTATGGCCTCAGACCCAAATATGCATAAAAAATATAAACTACGGCCTCAGACCCAAATACAGGCGTTCAACATTCAGGGATTTAAAATCAGGAACTGAGAATCATACTGCAATACATGATATTGAAATACTGAATAATATTGAGTTACATGATACTTAAATGCTGAATAGAACTAGACTAAGACATGTATTCATGAACTGATTATGAAAACTGAAACTTCAACTGTTTATGACATGCGGAGTAAACTAGACTGAGACTCATGGGCATCAAACCCAAGTCTATATTGATTACACACTGATTTCACTACATTCAGAATGAAAGTCATGTATAAGTTACGAAGCTAGAGAATAGAAGTTCTGCAACTATTCAAGGAACTAGGCTTAACTATATTTCTGATGCAATTAGTAACGTGGTGAAAGAAACATAGTGTAGGGAGGCTCATTAACATTCCCAAACATAGAGAGTTAGCCTCACATACATTAACTTCCTGCTCTTGAGCATAATACAACATTCACCAACCCTTTCAACTTTAATCTATATTAATACAAGTCAAAGGGATTCCAAATTAGCAATAATAGTCATGTTTTAGTCACTTAGGCATTTTATCAAACACTTGGTGGAATAATCTTCATAGTCCATATTAATGGTGTTTATACACCCAATAACCCATTCTCTTGCTCTTAGATAAATTCTAAAGTCTCAAATGGTTATAGTCAACATCATTCTTCATCACCCATAAGGTAAAAACACCCTTAACCAATAATCAACAATCAACAACCCAAACCTATAATCTTTCATGCTTTTCTATCGAACCCATCAACTCATATCTCTTTAACTAGAGTCTATAATCATTAATCAAATATTAGAATCAATTAGAGGGTGAAGACATTACCTTTTTGAAGTCCAATCCCCTTGAATTAGCGTTCTAGGGTTCCTTCTCTCAACAATGATGTCCCAATCAAGTATCTAATGATATGGAGAGTTTACCTATGTTAATAAGATGTTGGGAAATTTAAAATAACGTAGAATAACTATTAGAACTTACCTTGGATGGTGGATGGACCTTTAAGGAGTTAGGTTTTTGAGAGCTTCCCTTTCTAGAGCAAGGTTTTGTGTTTTCCCAATTTCCTTACACATTTTCATTAAATCCTGCTGGAAGACGGACTTTTTGTAAACTTAGTCAATTTTGTCGAATCTTATGCACCTCACTCCCCATCTTGATTCTAAAACAACTATTTCCACCCATACTTATCCCAATGGAACTTAACATGTCTAAAATATCAAATTAGTACCCATTTAACATATCCACACCTAGTCCGAATGTACATCGTGTTACATTATCCCCCCCGGATCATTCGTCATCGAATGATTGTCCTGATAACTTCGGACCTTAAACGAGTTTGGTGGAAACATGAACTTTCATTAACACTTGCATACTAAACTAGATGAATGCATGACTACTAAACTAGTGAGATATTGCACTGAATAACTACTGCATTGGCTGAATATTGGTCTACCATAGATACGTGAATACTGAACTAACATAGATGTATGAATATTGAACTTGCACTAATATTTGAGTAATCTGAGTACTAAGCTAGCATGAATGTCTAAGTATTGGATTGACATGAGTAGATGGGTATTGTAATGACATGAGTATCTAAGTATTGAACTGACATGAGTATCTGAGGACTGAACTGACACGAGTAACTGAATACTAGAAACCTGAATGCTATAACATGATACGTGAAATATTGGCTATATAGCCACAAATTCTGGTGGCAGATCTAACTCATAAGCTAATTGATCGATCCTTTGCAAGATTCTATATGGCCCAATATAGCAGGGACTAAGATTTCCCTTCTTCCCAAATCTCATAACGCCTTTCATAGGCGAAACTTTCAGAAACACCCAATCATCAACTTGAAACTCTAGGTCTCTTCGTCGCACGTTTGAATAGGATTTTTGGCTTCTCTGAGCCATCTTCAAATGCTCTTGAATCAAATTAACTTTCTCCATAGTCTGATAGACCAAATTTGGTCCCAACAACTCTGCTTCACCAACTTTGAACAACCAATTGGAAATCTACACCTTCGCCCATACAAAGTCTCGCACTGTGCCATCTTGATACTAGAGTGGTAAATGTTATTATTAGCAAACTCAATGAGAGGTATGTGATCATCCCAATTGCCTTTACAATCAAGGATATCCTGATGTGTTTGAATAATTCACTTTGCCCGTCCATCTTTCTAAGGATGGAAAACTTGTGCCTAATCCTTTATGAAATGACTTCTAAAAGTTCATTGTAAACAGATAACCACATTTCGAAATGATGGGACCGCTGAGTCCCATGCAATCAGACGATTTACTGAATGTATAACTTGGGATAATCTTCTGCTGAATCTATAGTCTTTACTGGCAAGAAGTGTGCTGACTTGGTAGGTCAATTTACGATCAGCCAATCAAATGATGCTTTCAAGATGAGCAAGATAATCTTGTTATAATTTCCATATTTACCATCTCCATTCAAAAATTGTGAAACTATGGTAAAACACTGGGCTTTTTGTTGCTCGACATTCATTTGCTAATACTTCGGACTCTTGGCCACAAAGTCCGTGACATTATTTTTCATGTTGGTCCACAATAAACCTCCTTGAGATCATGATAAATCTTTATGGAACCTGGGTGGATAGAATACTTGGAATTATGGCACTAAGACCATTTATGGTTGGAACACAC
>ML392365.1:0-13955 GCA_005239525.1 Nicotiana knightiana
GGATTGCCTACGTATCACGGCGCCGCGTGAATCAGATCATCACGTAGTTCATGCTAGAAAAACACAAAGAGATGCATATATCATTTTCTAAAGGCTTCATTCTAAAAATTTCCATTCATTAAATAAAAACTTTTGATTACCGAAAATTAGCAGCCCATTTTTGGAATTACAGAGTTTGCAAAATAGACTTGACACATATTTTCTAAAATATAAAGACCATTGTGGACTCAACACATGACTACGACTAGAAAAGTGAAGTACAGACTCGAAAATATCAAGAATACGTTAGTGCTTCCGTTGCTCCAGGGGCCGGTGGGGCATCATTCGGCCTTGCCACGGGCCTACGTGCTATGTCTTGTCGGAGGCGGTAAAGGTCGTCAATTATCTTGTGGACGAAGATCATAACTGCTGAGAAGAAAGTGGTCTGAGTCATATCATTGCATTCCTGACATCTGGTGACGATGTAGTCAGCTATCTCTTGGACCCTTCCCCTGATAATACCCTTCTCTTGAAGCAGGCGCCCGATTTGTTAGGATCTCGCCTCTAAAGTTTTGGCATCCTTGTGACTCTATTGTTTCCATTGTTGCAACTNCGAGTCATATCTTTTCATTCCTGACATCTGGTGACGATGTAGTCAGCTATCTCTTGAACCCTTCGCCTGATAATACCCTTCTCTTGAAGCAGGCGCCCGATTTGTTGGGATCTCGCCTCTAAAGTTTGGGCATCCTTGTGACTCTATTGTTTCCATTGTTGCAACTCTTTTTCTAACCGAGCCATCATGGCATCGAGTTGTTCCCTCTCTGTTTAAACCCTTTTGCCTGTTTGTCCATCTCGTTCTCGAAGGCGGCCAATTTTTCCTTCGAGCCCACGACTTCCTGGTCATATTTCCTTTTTAGTCTCTAGAAAAACTCTGTTCTTTCTTCTACACTTCTTGTTAATCTTGTCCGAACTTCGGCCAGTTCTTCTTCAGCTTTGTGTAACTCATTCCCATAGCTACATACTTTAAGCCTTAGGCTGTTGATAAGCCTTTCATCAGCCCTGCTTCTCTCGGTTCTCAACAGTTGTTTTCAGTTCCTGTATCTGGGCCCGGAGGACTTCATTTTCTTGGGCTAATCTATTTTTCTCCCCTTCAATCAAGGCAGTATGTAGAATGTTTTCGAACTTGATTTCCCTGACCTGGGCCTCCAATTTGCTTATGGTGGCTCGGTAGCTGTTTTCTTTTTCTAACCAAGCCCAATGCTCTTGAGTTTGCTCGGTGAATTATTGTACATGGGGTCTCTTTGCGGGTCGTTCTCGCTCTTGATGCTCCCTACCTCTTACACCGTACCAAGAGGTGTAGGCGGGTTCCACTTCCCCTTTGGATAAGTCTCTCACTCGAGTTTGAGGTTCTAAAAACCTGCACTCGTTCCAAATTTGACGGACCCTGCCTTCAGGAAATGCAGCTCTTGGGCATAACTCGATGGCTTGTTGGCTTAAATCCTCGTCATGGGGAACACCCTGTTGCCTCCCCAACTGGCGTANTTAACAGGAGATAGCAAACCTCAGCAGACATATTGATAACCTCGCTGAGAGGGAGCCACCCGAACGTCCACTCGATTTGGTTGCCAGTCAGTGAGCTCAAGTATGAGTTCCATGCTTCCATGCCTTCAGGGAATTGGTGGCCTTTTACCCGAGTACTATGTTCCTCGATACAGTTCAAACCGGTTAAATGGTAGTTCATGTAGCCCGGGCGGTGACAGAGGTGCTCGATCAGCTAGATTTGTAGGAGCAGGTTGCACCCCTCAAAGAATTTTCCCCCAGATTGGCAAATTGTCAGAGCACGGTAATTCTCGGCTAAGACCATCGGTATAAGTGTGCTATTGGACTTTTTCATCATGAAGTTTGCTATTCCCACAAGCCCAATGTCTATGCATCCGTCACTTTTTGGGAAAATCAAGGTGCCCAAGAATGCTACCACAAAAGCTAGCCCTCGGCGAGCTTCCCATTTAGCCTGATCTTTATGAGTTAGACCAGTGTTATTAGCCTCATAACCCTGGGGATCTCCATAACGTCTGTAAAGAAAATAGAAAGTGCAGAAACCTTCGGACAAGTGTAGGTCTTGGACGTCCCGGCTAATGTTCAGCAGATCCAAAAACTTGTGAGGAGTCACCGCCCTGGGTGCCACTGGGTACCGACTTCTGAGATTGTCATTGAGACCAGCATACCCTGCTATTTCCTCTAGCGTGGGCGTCAATTCAAAGTCCAAAAAGTGGAATACATTGTTGGCGGGATCCCAAAATGGTACTAGAGCCTCGACGATGTCCAACCTCGGCTTGATCTTTAAAAGTCCAGTAAGTCCCCCTAAAGCTTTCACAACAGACTATCTACTGGTTTCCCCCAAGTTGCTCCACCACATATGGAATCCTAGAGGGATTTCCTCGATTGCTTTGAAGGGGATGTTTTCAACTGTATTCANTCCAAGTTGCTCCACCACATATGGAGTCCTAGAGGGATTTCCTCGACTGCTTTGAAGGGGATCTTTTCAACTGTATTCATCCTGCACATTCATTTATTTTAATAAGACCACAAAAAAAAAAAAAAATTGAAAAGTGTCATTTTGGGAAGGGTTTTGTAATAAAGAAAAATGGATCACCTTTACGAATACGGCCCTTTAAGGCTGTGTTCGCGAATTGGGTCAAAATTTAAAGACAAAACACAAGCGGCCATATTTGCAAAATGGCCTTCTGGCGCCCCACTTGGGCGATCAGGCTATAATGGCGTCACCTAATTTTATATAAGGTTATATCCTTTTGATTTTGAAACCTGGAGTTGGACCCGATGAAGGTTTCCTATGTATCCCACACCCGTGAGAATCAAACAAAAGCGTAGTTCGGGAAAATCCTGACTGATTAAAAATGTACACCCACTTATTTTGTTTTATATTTTTTATAGAAATTTTGGCGGAGTTTTGGGGTAAATTCGAGGATTTCAAAATAGGGTGCATTCTNTTTTAAACCTAGGGTTTTGTTCTAGACTAGGCTTACCCGAGGGGACAGCTCGAGCCGAGGTCGGGGCAGCGTACCGGGAATACAGAAGCTTCACCAGCTTTGCAACTTATCCGTACCTCGTTCTAAAATTTGTATATGACTCTAACAGAAAATAATTCACACGAAGTGCACACTTCCCAGATGATTTAGAAGACTCAGAGAGAACAGGGTTTCGGCACAATTTATATACAGTTCAGATAATATCAAAGCGGTAAAAAGAAGAATTTAGCACGTTAGGTTCAAACATATAAAATCAGATAATAAAGACAAATATAACAGTTATTTTAAGCTCGAATTCTAAACCCTGAACCATAGATTCTGGGTTCGATCCCCAGTAGAGTCGCCAGAGCTGTCACACCATCTTTTTCCTCCGTAAGGGTGGGATAAGGAAGTTTTTCCAATTAAAGTGATATTATTCGGATTTGGGATTTATTTTAGTTTTCAGAGTCGCCACCCAGATTTTGACGATGTTTCGGGACACCGTTTATTTACTGAAATCCCAAACCAAGGAATTTTGACTCTATTTTAAGTCGTCTACGTACCAGAAATCCGAGTAAGAAATTCTGTTAACCGGGGAGAAAGTGTTAGGCATTCCCGAGTTCTGTGGTTCTAGCACGGTCGCTTAACTATTAATATTTGGCCTAGATTATCTGATTACTTACATATTTTAGCCTATTGTGCATTTAACCGTTTAATTTTTAACCGCTTTTAGTATTTATGGATTTATCTTGAAATAAGTCACGATGTCGTGCACTTATTTGTTTTTGGGACATATTATAACTCCACATGAAATGCACCCGTAATTACAAGATGTGATTTTAAATATAGTTTGAAGTTGAAGACGGGGACATGAGTTGTCGCACCCGTGTGTAGATTACGTAGTCAAGACTATGGTCGTGATGGTTTCATAATGCCCATTTGTGGCGATGTTTGAGTTTTCTTTTTTTTGAAAGAGCGTTTTAGTTTTAAGATCGATTAGGACGTTTATGGATTTATTTTGGACAAGTTACGATGGCGTGCACTTGTTGTTTTGTTTTTAGCACATGGCAAAGTGTCGCATAAAATGCACTCGTGATTGCTATGTGCATTTTTAGTTATTTAGAATTGAGAGTCGGGGGCATGAGTTGCCACTCCCGAGTGTAGTTTGTTGTAACTTGGGGGGTTGTCTTTATCAAATCTCAATCTAAAGGGCCTGATTTTATCTAGGGGGTTGTCTAAAGAAAGAGACGAATTCAGTAGCCTAAAAGGAAACAATTTTTGGGTTATGGCCATATTTTTCCCCAATTAGTCACTTTAGGCCATCCTAGCTTGGCTATTTCTGCCAGAAAACCAACAATTAGTAAATTCAAGTCTTAAATTAGATCTTAAAGATCTTCTCTTCCTAGTATGGTAAATGATCAAAATGTGTTAATCAAAATGCGCCCTATTCATGCGGATATATATACACCTATAAGAATTATAGACACGTAAATGCATTATCTACTGGTCTCGCTTCAAATTGGTAAGTTAAAATTACTTTATTTTTTTTCTGGAGCTTTGTAATTTCTGGCGAAGATACACAAAACATGCAGTTTTACCAATTCTAAATTAACAATTCTTGTTAAACTTTTAGATAGCCTAATCTCATGCTTCAAGGTTCAAAGTGTTCATACATTGATTTATGAGAGTTTAACAGGATATGTCATGAACCAGAAACAATCCACTGAATCCACTTATATTTAAACAACTGAATTTTGGAATAACTACTTAGTTTGAACACTATCAGTTGAAAAGCTAAAAATGAATATACAGTCCAGTCTTTATTACAAATAAAGCATATACAAAAGTCTGTAATTACGCTATTACATTGTTCTTAAATTAAACACATAAGTTCTAATAATAAGAAGAAACATAATTTAAAAAGGAACAAGGTTAGCTGCTGCCCCTGTTTAAGCCAACAAATTTCACACTTTAGGATCTGTATTCTTCGGCTTTTAGTTCCAACTGGACCATACAGAACTCATGTGCGCTATAAGAGGCTGAATTTGACCATTATAGGGATCAGATTCAACCCTTTACATGTTTCTCCCCGTAGTGATATAAGAAATAAGTCGTCCAAACCAACATATATATAAACATCTTATGGGGTGCCTTTGACCATTAAGGGGGTCAAGTTCACTACCCTTTAATGTTATCCGATGACTCTATTACGACTTCATGGATATGGAAGTAATCACATAAGCCTTTTGAGAGATAATTCTACAGTTATAATCACACGTAGATGAACAGTCATATTTTTAACCAGTAATTACAAATTCAGCAGAAGGAAAGGCCACATGTTTTATGCATTTTTCTTAGATTGAATCTGACTATAAAGGAGAGTCTGATTCAAACTTACAGATGCAATCTTGTTTTCCATTCTTTAACAACCATACCAATAGTTCAAATAGCATTCCTTTGAGCATTTTGACTATTCTTGGATTTTTAGAGACTCAACTAGACCATATAAAGGTTCAGATTCTTCACTCTATAGCCCTTTTGACTAACATGATGTATACCCTTTAAAGGGTGAATTTCAGCCATCTACACTACTGTTTTGTGCACTATTATAGGGTGAATTTGACCATTGGCAGATCAATTTCATCTACCCTAGTGCTGATACTAATCTATCTAGAGATTTTCTTGTTGAATCTCTTTATTGACCAAAGAGACTCAATTGAAAAGCATATTTTTCTACACACTTATAGAGAGAGCCTGACCATAGAAAAGGTCAGATTCTACACCTCAGTGCAGCCTTATTTTCAATATAGAACTATGAGTATTTACCATATTTATATACATTTGGCCTGAAATAACAGAATATTTCAGCAAGGAGATAGCAACAAAACAAACAGTATTCATCACATTCAACAGGTTTATTAATATGCTAATAAACATCTATGCAGTCACATGTACATAAAATAAGAGAGATAACCTCATTTCATCAATGACAACTAATTTAAGCAGGGAGAAGGAGAAGAAGATTCCTATTCAAGAAATTTCATTAAGAAAAGATGAGTTAAATACATACATTTTAAGAGAGGAACAAACAAAGAGACTTGACCAAATAAATGTCAAGTATGAACAACAAGAAGGAAGAGAGATCAGCAAACAGCAAATAGAAAAAACCCAAAGAAAACCAACCAAGTCCAGCAAAAATAACCCAAAAATCTTGAGTGTGGATGTTTGAAGGAAGAACTTCCAGAAAACCAAAATTCAGCAAAAGGGAGGATAGCAACTAAACTAAGCCATCTACTTATGAACTGGTTTTCTAAAAGGGAATCAGACTTTTTTCTAATAGGGCTCTTCTTTTCAAAACCTTTTAAGTAGAGACAGTATTTCTGAAAAATGGGAAGGAATCTGTATCACAGCAATCTCAGAAATGTAAAAATTCTAACCCCTTCACCTCTAAAAAGAGGGTCTACTTATAGGATATTTGGGAATGGGATATTCTTTAAATATTCCCTATCCAATACTGAAAAATAGTACCAAATTAGTACATAGGACAGTTGTCAACCCTATCTTTGGGACAGCTGCCCCTATTCTAGAACATTATTACCTATTAAAAGACCCTTTTACCCTTAAAATTCTGATTTCCTAAGTCTACATTACCTATTGTACCCCTTGGAGTCCCTGAATTTACCATTGGGTAATCAAGGTTAAGCTCACTTTGGGTTATTATTTAACTCTAGTTAACTAACACTAGTTAGGTTCACTAGTTAACTAGGCATTAACTTTGGTTAGTTAACCCCAACTATGTTCTTTAGTTAACTATTAGTTGTTCTTAACTAAGGTTGAGTTAATTAATTAAAGGTTAATTGATTAAAAGCCTAGAGTTAGCTTTCATACTAACTATCTATGTTTAAGTCAATTAATTAAAGTAAACCAATTAGTTTTGACTCCTTAAATTAAGTTAACTGTTTTAGTTTAATTAAGTCAAACTCACTTACCTAAAATCAGAAAACTTAACTAATTACCAAGCCTAGGTTAAATGATTTGTTCTAGTTAATTAGTCCTAAATTAATTACCTTAGGCAGATTTTAGGACTTAGTTAGTTAATAAAAAAAATGGTTAGTTTATTACACTGCTTCTTGATCTTAGTTAATTATATTAGTAACTAAACTCTCAATGAAGTTAGGAGCCTAATTAACTAATAAAATAATCTAGGTGAATGATTAATCTTAATATTATACTAAGGTTAGGGTGAGTAATCAAATGGAGATGGACAGAAGCATTTAGAGAGGAGATAAACGACAGTAAAGGTATTCTGGAGAACTTAAGCATGAACCAATAAAGCTAATTATTAATTTTAACAAGTATAACCTCTAATAAATCAATGATGATTAACAGGAAAACCTAAATGACTAAACATGGTTGCAAAAACAGTCTGCAATGTGCATAACATGTTAAACACTGAATTAATCAAATCGAAGGTAGTGCGAATCAAAGCAGAACAGTCATACATACAGACAATGACGAAACCTAAGTTAGGAAACATGGTTAAACAGGGAAACGTAATTACTTAGTTGGCCAGAACAAAATCAAGACATGACTGTCATGAAATACATTGACGAGGAAGAAATATAAACAGGTGGAAGAAAATGATGAAACAAAACAAAAGATGTAACAGTGATACAACAAAAATAATTAAACTATGACATATTCATGATAATAGCACAAGAAACAGTTAGAAGGGGAGGAGGGGATACCCATTAAAGGGGGTTTTGGCCGGGAAAGAGAAAGGAGGTCGTTGGACCTTACCTGAACCAGTGGGGTTCAAAAAATGAATCAAACCTTCATGAAGCGATTGCTATAGTTAAGAGGAATCGACCCATGAAGGTCTGAACCATTGATTGTCCTTGAATCGGCCGGGGAGTAGTTTTGGGGTTTTCAAATTCTTAGACCCGAAACTGGTGCATATCGATTGGGTTTTTAGGGAAACTAGCAACGGGAGGTGATAGAGGGGATGATGGTGATTGTCTGGTAGGGATTTGTGTCTGGATTGGGTGAAGCTCCGCTGCCGGAGGCGATTTCCGGCAGGCGGAGGGTGGTGGCTTGGGTTTGTGGTTTAGGAGAGATGAGAGAGAGAGAGACGGACGAAGGGGAAAGGGGGGGTTAGAATTCTAAGTGAATGGGGTGGGTAGGGCATAGTTTGGACATTTATATAGTTTAGAGGAGGTGAGTTCCTGGCCGTCCGATCAATTTCGATCAATGGCTATGATTCAATTGATTAAACCAAACAGGGTTGTTTGGAAGGGTGCTGGGGAAGGCCGGGTAAGGGGTTTGGGCCTGGGTTATTTGAGTGTGTAAGGATTGGGTTTGGGCCTGGGTTGTTTCAAGCCCAGGTCCGAAATTGGCTCTTTAAATTAAGTAAGCTAATTAAGTTCAAATCTATTTTAATCATAAAATGTAGAAATTAATTTTAAACCTTATTTTTCATCTATTTACATATTAATTAAGAATAAAACAACCAATTTTATATTGCTAATTAAATCTATGATTTATCGAATAAGAAATGATTAACTTCCAAGTAATTAGTTATTAAAACTACATTACGTTAAATAATCGCCATTCGTCTATTATTTAATTAATTATAAATAATAATTTCATAATTCCTTGATAATAGTGATGCAAAATTTTAATAATTTTAAAAGATGAATTATGGATATGCAAAAATGCAAACAATTCGCAATTAATTACTTAAAATTCAACAAAATTCATAAAATCAATTGATTTATTGAGATTTTTTATAGGACGATACGGCGAGTAAAAATCACCAACCTCTCCACTCCTGTCTCGGCAACTCAGGCATGGCTAAGGTAATAGTCTTGGCATGGCAATCAAAGATGGCATGATAAGGAGATAACAAGTCCATGCCCAGGATGACCTCAAAGTCAGTCATATCCAGTAACAAGAGGTCTGCCCTAGTCTCGAACACACAGAAGGTGACCACACAGGACCGATAGATCCGGTCCACAACCATAGAATCGCCCACTAGAGTGGACACATAAACCGGAGTACCCAAGGACCAACGAGGAACATCCAGGAAAGGAGCATACAGAGATGATAAATATGAATAGGTAGACCCTGGATCAAATAATACAGAAGCCTCCATACAGTAGACAGAGATGATACATGTGATAACGGCATCTGAGGCCAATGCATCTGGTCTAGCAGGAAAAGCATAGAATCTAGATGGAGCACCGGCTGGGTAGCCTCCACCCGACTGAATAGCGCCTGGCTGAGGTCTCCTTGTCTGGCCTCCACCTCTAGGATGACCCCTACCCACCTATCCTCCACATCTGGGTGGCCGGACTACTGATGATGAAATCATAGGCTGAAGGCCCTACTGTACTGCGTTGCCCCGAAGACTGGGGAAAAANTTGAAGACTGGCCTTGGTGGCCAGAATACCCACCGGAGGAACCCTGAATGGCTGGGGGACGGATTGAACTCTCTGGCATGGAACTGAAATAGGCGCTTGAAGAACCCTGATGACCAGAATACCCGCTACAGGAACCCTAAATAGTCGGTGGACGATAAGAACTCTCTAGCATGGCACTGAAATAAGGTCTCACTAGAGCGCCTCGAGGAGGGGGTGGTGGTGCTGAATATGGGGGCGTGCTGGGCTGGCCCCTCCCAAACTGACCTCTACCCCTAACCGGGGAACCTCTGAACTCTCCAGAAAATTGAGCTCTCTTATCCTGCTACCCCTGCTCTCTACCCCTCAGACGATAACCCTCATCCTGTGGGCGATCTCCACCACTAGCTCATAAGGAGTCCCCATCTCCACCTCTCGGGCCATGCTGCCCCTAATACCAGAGTGCAACCCTGCTATAAATCTACGTACTCTCTCTACATTAGTAGGAAGTATCATGAGTGTGTGACGAGACAACTCAGANTGAGGGGTGGTGGTGCTGAATATGGGGGCGTGCTGGGCTTGCCCCTCCCAAACTGACCTCTACCCCTAACCGGGGAACCTCTGAAATCTCCAGAAAGTTGAGCTCTCTTATCCTGTTGCCCCTGCTCTCTACCCCTCAGACGATAACCCTCATCTTGTGGGCGATATCCACCACTAGCTGATAAGGAGTCCCCATCTCCACCTCTCGGGCCATGCTGCCCCTAATACCAGAGTGCAACCCTGCTATAAATCTCCGCACTCTCTCTACATTAGTAGGAAGTATCATGAGTGTGTGACGAGACAACTCAGAAAACCTCGCCTCTTAGTCGGTCACTGATATATGACCCTGCTCAAGCTGATCGAACTGGTATGCAGATCTTCCCTCTCAGAGGGTGGGATGTACCTGTCCAGGAATAACTGTGTGAACTGCTCCGAGGTGATGGGGGGAGAATCCGCTGGCCTGCCAAGAACATAACACTACCACCATCTACGGGCCCTTCCCTTTAGCTGGAAAGTGGTGAAGTCAACCCTATGAGACTCCAGTATCCTCATGTTGTGCAGTCTGTCCCTGCACTTATCAATAAAGTCTTGAGCATCCTCATGACACTCGCCCCCGAAGATAGGAGCGTTAAGTCTAGTCCATATGTCCAATAACTTCTGCGGATTGCCGTTCGCAGCTAGACGGGGCTCAGGTGTTACTGCTGCAACTGGTTGGGCCCCGGCCACGGGTAGGGTACCCGAAGTCTGATAAACCATATCTGCATGTCTTGGGGCCTGGCAGAAGGGGTCTGTGCTCCCCCTCCCTCCTGATATGTGATCGGGTCTGCTGGAAATAAACCAGCCTGGGTCATAGTGTCCATGAGCCACAACATACGGCCCATGACCTCCTGAAAGTCCGGCGCTATCATTAAATCCACTGGGGCAGGATATGCTACGGGCACCTCACCCTGCTCCTCGATTATAGGATCCTCTGCTGGTAGTGTAACTAGGCTAGCTCTAGGACGCCCTCATCCCCTACCTCGGGCCGGTGCCCGCCCCTGACCTCTGCCTCGGCCTGTAGCAACATCGGTAGCAGCCCCTCCCGGGTCCGGAACATCAGTCGTGCACATCCTTACCATATCTGTGAGAGAATAGAAATGTGAGATTTAATATACTATCAACTGCGCGACAGAAGATGAATAAATAGAGATTTCCTAACACCTTACAGCCTCCCAGAGATAAATGCAGATGTCTCCGTACTGATTCGCAATACTCTATGGGGTTCTCCCGTTACTTGTGAGACCTACGTGAAACTAGAGCCGTGATACCAAGTTGTCACGACCCAAATCCTAACCTAGGTCGCGATGGCGCCCAACGTCGATGTTAGGCTAGCCAACCTTATTAGTCTAGTGAGTCCCATTAAATTTTTCAAAACTTTATTAACGATACTTGAGTTCTTATTGCGAGCATGAGAGAAATCACAAGAATCAAAGGCAATTTAACTGAGATGACCAAAAGTTAAGTTTTAGTTAGTTAGATGTCCAAAAGAATAGTCTACCAATATGTGTGCCAGGAACTGTAGTCACAAGTATACATGCATCTAGTAGAAGAAAATCAAAAGAATACATCTACCCTACTGTCTGAGAGGATATAGACAGAATAACAAAAAGGAGAAGACTCCAACGTACTGCTGAACGGCATCAAGGGAAGCAGCTCACCGTGGAATCCCTAAATCTCGAGGAGTGAAGGACGTGCTCCGGGTTGACAATCAGATGTACCTGCCTCGGAACCTGTACAAATAAGTACATAAGCATAGTATGAGTTCATAAACTTTATGTACCCAGTAAGTATTCAGTCTAATCTCGAAGAAATAGTGATGAGAGGTCGACTTGACACTCACTAGGGCCAAAACAATTTATTCAATTATAAGGCTAAGCATGAATATCAAAGCTAAGTGACACTAAAGACAAGAAATGGAAAATCATCCCACAAGTACATTTAGGTGCCAACTCCTGTTAAACAGATTATAATTTATTCTTCAAAGACTTTTTAATGGGTTGAAAATCATAGGAAATACAAAGCAAATTAACATGCGCACAATATGTCAAGGACGTACGGCTTGATCCAACAGAAAAAGTNTATGTAACTTTCACTCAATTATGACCACGTATATAAATCATTTAGAAATGTTCACAAGGCATAGTGTAAGCCTAAACTACCGGGACATAACAAGAATAGTCACTACGCACGGACCCTCGTTACCTAGTGCATACGTAGTCCCCCACAATCAGTCACATAATAAATTATTTCACCTATGGGGTCAATTCCTTCTTACAGGGTTAGAAAGGAGACTTACCTCGTATCAAGCCTACTTCCCGATCGAAGAATGCGCTAAAACCTCCTAATTTGACCCCGACAACTCGAAGCTAGCCAAACATTACATGAACTAGTCAATCTATACTCGAAAGTTCATAATTCTACCACTTAAGTGATTACCCAAGCCAATTTGTAAGATTCTTAAAATTCACCCACGGGCCCACATGCTCGGATTTAGAAAATTCTTAAAGAAAGTTGTTACCCATAAACTAAGGATCAATAATATATGATTTTACTAGATTCCATAACAAATTTCGTGGTTAAATCCCATTTTTATCAAAATCCTAAGTTTAACCCTAAACCCATAATTTTCACTAATATTTGTGTGTTAATCTACCCAAACACTAAGTAATAAACTCACATTAAGTAGGAAATACGTTACCTCAATATGCTAAGTTGAAACCTCTGGTTTTAGGAGCTCCTAAATCGCCTAAAGTGTGATAAATGGTCTCAAATAAGCCTAAGTCCCGATTTAAAATGACCTCACTGCCTCTAGTGATTTCGCACCTGCGGCGAGTGGACCACACCTGCGGACTAGGGTCCGCATCTGCGGAAAGGGGAGGGGCTGGCATGGGTCGCATATGCGGAAGGGTCCCGCACCTGCGGCTCCGATCCTGTGAATAAGGGACCGCATCTGCGGATCCTGGGCACCCCCTCGATTGCCGCACCTGCGAGGCTTCGACCGCACCTGCGGTCTTGCACTTGGGGTCTTGCACCTGTGGCAGTCCTATCGCAGGTGCGTTCGCACCAGATCTGGTGCACCAGCAGCTTTCTTTGAGCTGGGACTCGTCTCGCGCGACGTACGAATGACGTCCGGGTCCCCCGATGCCCCGTTCGAATATATCAACCAGTTCTAAATCATAACACGGACTCGCTCGAACCTACGGAGCGCCCGAAACAACACCAAATTTAAGAATCATATCCAAAAACCAACTAACTCAACTTAAGAACTTTAAGTTCTTGGATGCACTTCTAATACGCCGAAACATACTTATACTACTCGGAATAACACCAAATTTTGAGAGCAAGTCATAAATGCCACTACGGAACTATTCCCAGTTTTGGAATTCTATTCGAACCTCGATAATACCAAAACACGTTCCAAACCTCAATTTTTGAACTTCAAGACTCATATTTCACTATTTGGTGCCGAAATGCCCCCGGGACATCCAAAACATGTTCCGAACCTACGCCCAAGTTTGAAGTCATCATACGAGCTTATTGGAACCTTCAAATCCCGATTCGGAGGTTCTTTACTAAAAACGTCGACCGAAGTCAAACTTGGCCTATAAGGCCACCCTTTAGTAACTAAGTGTTTCAATTCCAACCCAAACTCATCCAAATTCCCGAACCAACCATCCCCGCAACTCATCAATCAATAAAAGCAAGTACAGGAACTCTGATATAGGGGCAGGGGTTCTAGAAAGCAAAATGACCGATCGGATCATTGCACATTGATAGGTATTTGGGAGAGTACTCGGCTCGTAAATAGAAAAATAATAAGAAAAGAATACAGGAAGATCTTTGGTTAAGAAGTGAATCTGGCACTAAGTATAATGAATGGTAAAGCTGTAACTAAGTTCCTCAATGTGGTTCCCCGTATGTTAAAAGATTTAAGAAAATTCATAATTCAAATTGTTGAACTTCGGTAAAAAAA